>PVJC01003882.1:23403-67491 GCA_004026665.1 Murina feae | reverse complement strand
GTCTTTTCTGAACTTGGAAAGATATTACAACTTCTTCCGTCCCTTGCGAACCAGCCTTAGTGGTATGATTTCGACTCTAACCTGGGATCACCTGGGATTTCATAATCTCTTAGGTGAAGAGCCAATACTCTAGAATTCTGCTAGACGGTAAGAGTAGTGTAGTTGCTCTGCCCAGTTAGACTGCTGCTGGCTTTTCCAGAAGCCAGAAAACTGTCAAATGTGGTACATCCAGTAATTCCCGGGACCTAGCAGACCTCCAAACACCCTACACACAGAGTCCAGAACTCTTCCGGAACCTGTACCCAGCTCCTGATCTCCCCCTGGTCCACCTCAAGTGGTTATTCAGTTTACAAATATTTCACCAGCATCACCATGAAACCTGAGATTAAATAAAAACAGAAAGGATGGAACTTTGGAAATATATTCCAGAACATGTCCAGGAGTAGAGAACGGAAGAAATCAGAAGGATGAGAATGGAAAGAGGACATTGGCTCCGGTGGAGAAATTAATGATTTCTCATCCCCAAAACATGAGCATCAAAGAGGGGGTTTACGTTTCTTGCATCAACCCTCATGCCATTTTGGAGGGCCCTGGTGCTTTGTAAAAGCTGGCATTAAAAGTTGTGGAATAGAAAGGACATTTACTTATTAAACATCACCTGAAATCAAGAGACAGGTCTCTTCCTTAAAATCTTCAGTGGAGGGAGCTCACAAGGGGGACCCTCTGACATGGTGGATTATTTAACTTCTGGCACACAACAAGGCAAGGGCCAGCAGGGGGCAGCGGCTTGGAAGAAATTCTGAGGCAGGCCTGGAGTACAGGGATGCGGCCAATGAAAACTCTGCCAAGAAAAACCATTGCTCTGCTCTAGGAAGAGTTCAGCTACGAGCTGGAGATTCACATAATCAAGATGGGAAATGTTTTGGAGTTCAAATTTCTTTTAAGTTTTTATTATGAAAAATTTTGCACACACACAGAAATAGAAAGGCACAGTAAACCCACATATACATTCTCCACATTCATCAGCTATCACAATTCTGCATATTTCCTTGCCTATATCTATTTGTTTATTTTAATGACGTGGGAGTTTTAAATACTAGACTGTGGAATCCCTCAGCAGAGCCTGCGGGGAACTGACCCAAACCGGCAGTTTAAAGCTGCCTGCTGCTCCTGCTCATCCTGGCCCCACTGTGCCTGCCCTGGGCTGGCACCCAGTCAGTCCCTTGGGAGAGACTCACGCTGCCACAGCAGTGCTGGCCAACCATGAGCCCTGCCTCTGGTGCCTACTGGTCAGCTGAATGGCACTTCTGCTGTGGGAGCGCACTGACCACCAGGGGGCAGCTCCTGCATTGAGCATCTGCCCCCTGGTGGTCAGTGTGCATCATAGGAACCCGTCATGTGGTGCTTAGGCTTTTATATATATAGATGTGATTCTGTGGGTTGCTCAGCTCTGGTATAGTCCCACATTGCCATTAAGACTAGGCTACTTCTATCTTCCTGCTCTGACACCCTTAGGTTGTAGAATAATCCTCAGGATGGCAAGATGGCTGCTATACATCTAGGGATCACATCAACATTCCAGGTGGGAAGGAGATCCAATTTAAAAGGTAGATGGTAAAGGGTCACTTGTTGCATGAGAGATGAACACAGGGTACCAGGGGGAACAGTAAAATTTGAGAGTCAAAAATAAGCTTTACAGACCACCGAAGAAATAGTGGAGAATCCTAGGAAGTCCAGCTAAGAAGAAATGCACCTAACATTTATTGATCACTTCTTACAACTTCCAAATGAGACCACACCGTTATACAAATCAACTCATCAAATCTTCACAACAATACTATTGAGCAGGTGAAAGAATTTTACAGATGGTAACATAAGACCTCAAGAGACCAGTAGCTTTCTCAAAGCTACACAGCTGATAAATGGTGGCTCCAAAGCCATCCCTTTTTACTTTCTCATTTCCTTATTGCTGATCCTGTAAGAGACTCAGCTCCTCATTGAAAATCTATAATCTTCACACTAAAGCCACTGTTGTACATACATGACTCCACATCCAGGAGCACAGAAGTGTCCAGGATAGAATGCTGCCCTCCGCATTGTCACCTAGCTGTGCCTGCCTCTCAGGGGTCCCCCTGGGCAAGGGTCTGTGTTGCCTCTGGGCAGAGGTGCTCCCTCCCTGGGCTCAAATGCATCTGCCCAGAGAAATGCAGAAAAACCTCCAGGAGCCATTGTTTTTCTGCTCTTTCCAATAAAATGAAATGCATGTAGGTCCACTGGGCTCAAAGTGATCTTGTATCAAGGGCTTCTGAAGTGTCTTCAAAGAGGGAAAATGCTGCTTTGTGCACGGCTCTTGGGAGAATTTAATCATGAACTGAACTTCACATAAAAAGTGAAGCTAACGGATTTGATAAAGCCCCAAATTCTTTTGTAAGTTTTTTAAAGTGAAAGTTTTCAAAAGTATGCAGAAGAAGAGAGAATACGATAATGAATCCCACGGACCCATTCTCCTGATTCAACAGTTACTCTCTTTTTGCTCCAGTTACCTCATCTATTTCTTTTTACCCATCTTCTTTTTTTTGTAAATATTTTTCCAAACAAATTTCTGTCCTCAGGTTATTTCACCTCTAATCTTTTTATACGTATCCCTAATAAATTCAGGAATTTTCTTATATAAACAAAAACCATTTTCACAAACAGTGGTATTAATGTCCACTCATATTCAAATTTTTGTCTCAAAAATGTCTTTTTATCTTTAGTTTCTTCAAAACAGGATCTCAACAAAATCAAGTCACTGCATTTGCCTGCTACATTTTTTTAGACTCTTCTAACCCAGAATAGTGTTCCCACCTTAGCAATGCTAATGAGTTCTCCAACTTCTTTAGTTCCTCAAATATGCTCTTCATTACCTCCTTTTGCATGCTATTCTGCCTGCCTGAAAGGCATCCCAAGGCCCACACATCACCTCAACATCTCCTACAGGTCTATCAGCTTTCAGATCAAATGTCCTTCTTTCTATGAATGGCCACCTTCAGGCTCCTCTTATTAACTGTAAATTCTGGTCCCACAGTCTGGGGCAGGATCTGAAAGTCTGCATCTCTGACCAACTTCCTCTGTGGATGCTGCAGGCCTGAGGACCACACTGTGAGTAGCGAGGGACAGACAATGCCCCACGTCCTCTAGCACAGCACTGTCATTCTGTAATGTAGTGGCCTCTTTGGATATCTGACTCACCTCTAGAGCAGGGGTTGGCAAACTGCTGTAGCTTTCGGAACAGCCATACCTTTCATTTGTCTTATATGTAACTGATTTTGAGCTATCACAACAGAGTTGAGTAGTTGTGAGAGAGACTGTATGTCCCATGAAGCCTAAAATAGTTACCCTCTGGCCCTCCAAGAAAAAGCTTTGCTGACCTTGCTCTAGACCAGGGGTGGGGAACCTTTTCTCCGCCAAGGGTTATTTGGATATTTATAACATCATTTGCTTAATATAATTCACTTGCTATAAATTTACGTCACTATGAAAAAAGTTCCTAGATTTATTGAATTTCGAGTCCCACCTGCGGTTGCCAGCCAGATATCTAGAGCAGGGATGATAGCTTTGTCATGGGAATGTCTCAGAACCCATTCTCGGGCTTTGCACATAGTAGCTACTCAATAAGTGGTTGTTAGATGGTGACTAATGATGGCAGCTGACCAGCAAGAGTTTACCACATGCCAGGCTTTGCACTCAACGCATTCCGCGCAGCATCTTTTAAACCACACATTAACCCTGCGTAGGAGGTAGAGTGTTCTCATGTTTCAGATGAAGAAACAGAAGGTTAGAGGTTCCGAGGCTAACAAACCCATGTAATCTGACTTCACTACCCCTGAAGGAAAAGATTGGAAAAGGTGGCAAGGAAAAGCCTGCTTAAAGCTGTTTATCCTGTGTCTATCGGGGGCAGCCTGAGGCACTCTCTGTGAAACCGGCTGCCGATGGGCCCAGGCTGAGAATTCCAAACATTCTTCATGCTTCGATCCAAATATTCTACATCAGTAGAACATACAAGCCAACACTCAAAAGCGACTTCTTTGTAATAAATATTGTCCAATTATAATGAGCCTCTGAAATGGGGGGGGGGGGGGGGGGGGCAGAAGGAGAAGGGAAAAAACATGTACCAGACAGATAGCCGTCTGCCAGAGAAACTGAGGATGCCCAGAAGCAGGGGGAGGAGTGAGGAGAAAAAATAATTATGAAGGCTAACACTTCCACATTTTGAGACTTGATATAAAGCTAAAATAAAACAATATGGTATTGGCACGAAGATTAAAAAATAAACAAATGGCATGGAATAAAGCCCATAAATAGGCCCACACATAAATGGGCAACTATGTTTTGACAAAGTTTCAAAGAAAATGCAGTAGAGAATGGATAGTCTTTTCAAACAATGATACTAGAACAATCCATAAGCCAAAATATAGAACTCTATTCAATCTTTTACCATATACAAAAATTACCTCAAAATGGATCACAGACCCAGGTGCAAAAATTAAAACGACAAAATTTCTAGAAGAGAATATAGGAGAAAATGTTTGTGACCATGAATTAGACAAAGATTTTTTAGATATGATACAAAACACAGTCCACAAAAGCAAAAATTTGGTAAACTGCTCTTCTTCAAAGTTAAAAACTTCTGCTCTCTAAAAAACATCGCTAAGAAAAGAAAGACTATCAAAAGTCAGAAAAAAAATATTTTCAGGACATATATTTGATAAATGGCTTATTATCTATGTTATAAAGAACTCTTAAAACTCAAAATTTTTAAAAAAAAATTTTTTTAATGGGCAAAGGATTTGAATAGACACATCACTGTAAGAAATGGATCTAACCCCAGCTTGGTTGGGTTCTGATGGAAGTTGCTACATTTCCCCAGGGCAAAAAGAATGTGGGGAGGAGAAAATCAGATGTAGGAATAAGGATGTGGCCAGCATTATTGTGGAAACCCCTAGACATCTGCCTCAGCTAGACAGGGGAGGTGGAGTCATTAGAAAGGCCTCAGCCCAATTTTTTTTGTAATGGCCCAATAGGAGACAGGAAGACCTGGGCAAAGTATGAGGAAACAGATGACCTTACCGTACTCAGCCAATGAGGTACCAGAGGAGGGATTAATAGGCTATGTTCCCTGACCCAGTGTGTGCCTGTACAATGGACTCCCACTCTCATGAGTGTATCAAAAGTGTCATTTTCAACATGCTTCTGTTTCTGAGTCCATCATTTGAAATTCAGACATGTGAGCCATTTCTCACATTACCTAAGAAGGTATACAGATGGCAAATAAGCACATGAAAAGATGCTCAGCATCATCAGGGATCAGGGAAATACAAATTAAAACCACAAGGAAATACCACTACATACTTAATAGAATGGCTAAAACTGAAAAGTGTGACCATACCAAAAGTTGGCAAGGATGCAGAGAAACTAGAACTCATACACTGCTGGTGGAAATGTGAAATGACATATAACTTTGGAAACATTTTGGCAGATTTTGAAAGTTAAAATACACTTAGAGGATCTACCCATGTCAGTCCTTGGTATTTACCCAAAAGAACTAAAAGCATATGTCCACACAAAGACTTACACAAATTTACACATGAATGATCATTATCATAATGATCATCAGTTTTATTTGTAATAGCCAAAAAACTGGAAACAATCTAAATGTCCATCAACAGGTAAATAAATAAACAACTTGTGGCATAGCCATATGTTAATGTAAAAACATTCAAACCTATAAAGAATTTTTGTGTTTATTTGAGCCAAACTGATGACAATTGCCAGGAAGCAGGATCTCAACAGACTGGGATAATGCTCCTGAGAATGGCAGTTTTTCATCTATTTTCAAACATTACAATCAAAGGAGGGGACGTAGGTGGGTTACATGAAGTCCATTGACAATAGATTAGAGAGGCAGGAGAAAGCAAAGTGGGGAAACCTATGGGATTAAATAAAGAGTAAAATGATAGGCACATACTTCTCTCACTGAAGTGGGTACAGGATAGACAACAGTCAACAATTAGCATGATGATAACAATGAAGGCATTTGTGGTATCTGACCTTGTGCCCAGGCACCTTAGGTTGTGCCCCAAGGGGTCCGGAAAAAGGGACGTTACAAGTTACCCAGATATTTCAAGGATATGTTATCATAGATGCAAAAAGACTTGGTTGAGGTAAAGGTTGACCTTGTCAGTGAAGATACCGGCCTAGGATGGAACTACCCACCATAACTGCTTTCAGTTAAAGTTTAATTTCAGACCATCCTTTGTGGTTACTTTAGGTCTTTGAGTTTGCAAGACTGCCATGCAGGCCTTTTCTGAGCTCGTCAGGTTAGCATGCGGCCTCTTTCATCCACACACACATGGAATAAAAAAGTCATGAGTTATTAATACATGCAAAATGGATGGACCTCAAATTATGCCACGTGAAAGGAATACACACAGTATGATTGCATATGTGTGAAAGTGTGATAGAAAGCAGATCAGTAATTGCCTAGAGCGAGGAGATATGAGGCAGGAGGAAATTTGGGGGGAGGGGGAGGTTGATGAATATATTCGTTATTTTCACTGTGGTGATGATTTCTTACATGTATTCAGACATCAAAACTTACTTAATTGTACACTTTAAATATGTACAGTTTATTGTGTATCAATTGTATTTCAATAAAGTTGTCTTTTAAAAATTCCTTATCTCAAAGAAATCGAGGTAGGCTAGCGATATGTGCAGGTCATTAAGTAAAGCCGAATGAAAAAGACAAGATGCAGTTTCTTTATGCGGCCGCCCTCCCTGCCTACACAGGCCCTCCTCCTTCCCAGCCTTGGACGGCATGCCCCGCTCACCTGGTCCTCAGGGCTCGCGACCCCTTCCCCAGGGAGGATGGCCTGCCAGCAACTCCTTCTCTTGTCTTTTCTCTCTTTTCTTCCTCGTGGAAACTTCTCCCAACTCATCTGTAGTTTGGGAATGAGATGATTTATGAGTAAAAAATACAAATGAGCTCTAAAATCAGTTCATCATCCTACCTCCTTTTGCTCTGCCCCCTCATCCCCTGGTGATTTTTGCATTTTGAAAGAGGCGATTGCCTTCATCTACAATAAACAAATGTTACAAGTAGAACTTGAGGCAGCGTCCAGGAAACACTTTGGGGTACAGGGGATTTGCTGTCATCACTTCATATGTTTAATCAATGTATAAATAATATTCCCTATGCCCTCTTCTCATTGGTCTAAACAAACTTATTTGGAAATGTATTTATCTGAAAAATAAAAGGAGTATTTCATAGCTTTGGCCACTTTTTTTGCCTCATAAATATACATGGCTTTGCATTTGAAGATTCCAGCCCCAAGATCAAAATACCAGAAGAAATGCTTCTTTAATTTTTATATAAAGCAAAAAAATTCCATCAACCTCGTCCCCAGAGGGTTGGTCCCTGGAGAACGCTGACCTGATTTTCAGATAGGGAATTGAGTTCTGGATATGAGCGCTGTGAGCACCTTAAACGTTTGTAAGATATTCCAGTTTCTCAGAAGCAATGGGCCGAGAGAGAAGACTGTGTCTCAGAGATGCCAGTTTCACTTCTGGGGCTTAGGTAAGTAGTTTAAGAATATTTATTCTGGGCTGTTACATGTCAAGCCCTTTGTTGTGCACTAGGGACCAAGGTTTGAATGAGACAGTGACCATTCCTGGCCTTATTGAATTTAAAGCCTAGAGCAGAAGACATGCCTCCAACAAGAGGTCCCCAGGAGGATACGTGTTCAAGATCGCTGTGAGCATGAAGGTGGGAGAAGCTAACCAAGGAGCATCAGAGAAGGCTTCCTGGAGGAGCTACTATTTGCGATGAGGCAAAGACAGAGGGAAAAGAGTTTCAGTCCTAGGGCCCAATATGTGTCATTTTCTTGGAGAATGAGAAGCCATATTATATTCGAAAGTCTTAGCAATGAGCAATTCTTATGAGTGAGGTGGACCAAGGGAGAAAGAAACTCAAACGAGATGGGGAAGTGTCGTGATCAGATGTGCATGTCAGATTCTGCACCTGACAGTTTGCTTGAGAGCTCAACTTTGTCCGCAGTGGCTCAGAGTTGACTTCTGAGCATCCTTGCCCAGCTTGCCTTTTCTATCTCTCTTCTCTATTAGCTCTGAAAGTGATTTCATTCCTCTGAGCCTCAGTTTCCCATCTATGGCTGTTTCAACTATTAAATCTGTTAGTGCAAGTAAATATTAAATCTGTTGGTACAGGTAAAGTATTTGGGATTGTGCTTGTCATAGTGAAAAAGGAGTCAGTTTACCAGGAAGCTCTAAAATGTTAAATTTGTATGCCTCCAGGAATGCAGCCTCAAAATAGTTAAGGAAAAAATGGAAGAGCTGATAGAGGAGAAATATACCAATCCACTATCTCAATAATTGATAAAATTAGCAAAAAAAAAAAAAAGAATATAGAAGATCTGAACAACACATTTAAGTTGGTTGGCCATTTAAACTCTGTTCTCGCTCCATTCCAGGCACTCTGAGCGCTGCTTTGCTTCTAAATAGGCTTGCATCTTACAAAGCCCGTTTCCAGATTCTTTTGTCAGTTGGCTTTAGTTTATATTCTGCCAAGGGGAGGCGCTGGTCAGAGATTCTGAGGCAGAAGGAAAAGAGAAAGAAGCCCTTTTTATTTGCTGTTTCTGATGGCGACTCCAGCAATAGCACCAATAATCCATGTGGCTTCAGGTTGCTGGGCTCCTACATCATCTGTCACTGTGCAGGCTCCCCATTTGCACAAAGCAACAATCCTTGTTCTAATGGCAGCAGAAGGCACTCTGGCAGCTTCAGATATGCAGGGATCGGGGCTCTGAGTAAATCCATTTTAACTTTTTCTCCTGGGGGAAGGGAGATGCTAATTGCCTTCTATAGTTACTAGAAAGCTCCCTCCCCCCTTTTTTAATTTTTGCTCTCCTAGCCCCTCTAACAAAGTTGTAACCAATTTCCTGTGTTAGACTCTCTCTGCTTGAAACACCTAGAATGGTTTCCATTTCCCTGAGAGAATACTGACTACAACAATAAAGTATAACATTGCCCGTAACACTGTAGAATCCATTTTTCTTCTCAAACATTGACAATTCCCTGGGTCATACGGTAAGTGAAACCATACAGAAATTGTTCTTTGATCCCAATGCAGTAAACCTAGAAATAAATTGTAAAGTACAACTAGAATTCAAACATCGTTGAAATGAAGGAATGACAACAAATGAGTCGAAGAGGAAATAACATCTAGCACATAACCCTTACGCTGACATTGCTCTTACTGTGAGAAAGGGTTTGTGTAATCAGCACAAAAATCCACCTGAGGTAGACATGATTATTTTCTCCCATTTCTACAAATAAAGGACTCAGTGTCCCAGGAGTTTTAGTGATCTACCCATGCTCACAAGGCTGGCGGGGCTGTACACAATCAGTAACACCCTAAAATCCATACTTGCGATCAAAATGCCATACTATTTCCCATCATAAAGGAAATGAGAACTATTTAAAGCTGGATAGTCATAAAATAACATTACACAGAAAAACTTAAGTGATAAGGTAATACAGGATTTATAGGGCTATTTATAGCCTTGTATATATGAAAAGATAAAATTATAGATCATTTCACATATATATATGAAAAGATAAAACATAAAATGTCTGTTGATTGTCTTTTTCACACAAATTGAAATTTTTCTGGCTGGAAATGATTGAGCTATAATTAGAAAATGAAATAAAGTTTAAGAAAAAAAATATCAAAATAATATCAAAGGCAGTGGAAGGAAGAAAATAAAAATAAATACAGAAGTTTATGAAATAGCAAATAGAGATAATCAAAATCCAAAAGTTATTTGTTGAAGATTCATCACATTGAAAAAAAAAAAAATCTCTGGAACATCTCCTAAGAAAGGAAAGAAAAAGCAAAATAAATAATTTTAAGGAAAAAAAAAAGGAAACTCTAAATGATGCAGTCATTAAAAAGATAATGAAGTATTATAAACAACTGTGTGCCAATACACTCAGAAACTGAGATGAGGTGAGTGAATAACTGGAAAGTGAAACTTAGCAAAACTGACTCAGAAAGAAAAAGAAAATCCAAATGTCTTAAAACCATTAAGGAAATTTAATCAACCTTTAAAGATCCCACAAGGGAAAAAATGAGCCCTGGATGGCTTCCTAACTGGCTCTACCCAACAAATCTGAATACAAATTAAAATAACAGATCTGTGCAAGCTGCGACCAAGTATAGCAAGAGAGAACACGCTCCTGTTTGTGTTTCAAGGCTAATGTGATCTTGAAATCAAAATCTGACAAGAAAACAAATCACTCTTTGGTCATCTCTATTCTGCTGTTGTATCTATCCAGGGAATATTTATTTTACTTATTGCATTATTTTAGCTCTAAAATTTCCATTTGTTTTTTTCCCCCTTATATCATCTGTTTCTTTGCTAAGGCTTTCTGTCTTTCCATTCCTTAAAAGAATGTTTACTCTTCTTGAAGCAATTTGTATCAGCGACTTTAAAGTCCTGCCAGATCATCTCAACCTCTGTTAAATTTGTATGATCCAACAATACGTCAAAATACACTAATTAAAGAAAAAAAATGGCGTATTTCTCAAAATCACCAACATTCCAGCTTTGGTGTCTGTTGATTGTCTCTTTTTCACACAAATTGACATTTTTCTGGTTGTTAATATGCCAAATAGTTTTGTCTTGTACCTGGGCATTTTGAATATTATGTTATGAGACTCCAAGTCTTCTTTAAATCCCATAGAGAACGTTGATATTTTTGTTTTGCCAGGATATAGACCTGGATGGGTTCAGGTATAGAGATCTAATCAGCCCTCTGTGGAATGTAACTCTGGGTCAATTCCATTTCTGAGCCTCTCCTGTGCTGTCCACATCTGTCTGTCACGTGTGCCACCTGGTGGCCGTTCTGGGCCTGGGCCCCATCCCGCGGTTCTCTCCTGTCTATGGCATGCTCTGGCCTCTGGCCAATGTATACACAAGCTGAGGGTGAACTCAGGAGCTTTTTAGGGTTTATTTCCCAAGCTCCTCCTGCTCGGTGATATTTCTGGAACCTTCTGATTTCCTGTGACTCCTCTTTATGGTTCTCTTGCCAGAGGCTTCTTTATTCTTTTCTGCTGGGTATTTTCCACAACTGCACCTATAACAGAGGCCAAGTGGTGGAAAGACAGAGACGAAACAAAATAGTGGTTTGCCTTATACTTTTGGGACCACAGCCCCAAAGTGTCCAGACTAGTGGTTTGGGGCATTCTGGGCCCTCCTAAGGGCGTTCCTGTTATACCCCATTTCGTTTCCTCGGTCTTGACATAGCGTTTGACGTAACTGTGGTGGCTGATAGTGACTCCGTGTTGGGTCGTCACAGGTGTAAAAAGTCTGCTCCGCATTCTAGTCTCTTGCTCTATCTACCAACATTCCAGTTGTCCCCATTTCAAACAACAAGAAAATAGGAAGAGACAAAGAATGCATCCCTTCTCTTTAAGGATGCTTCCTGGATTCTCACATAACCTTCCCACTTATAGCTTATTTTCAGAACTTCACCATGAGACCTTAACAAACTGCAGAGGAACTTTTATTCTTTGTGCCATTTGCCTTGTTAAGAAATGGTGGCTGAATTGATAAAGAAGAAGAGTTTAACATATGGGCAATAAGAAGCAGCCCCCGTCACACGAGTCTAGTTTTAATCCGTATCTTTAAAAAATATCTAAAATGGGCATAGAACTGAAGTTGGTCTAAATGTATTATAGAAGCTGGAGGATTATTCTAGAACAACATGGGCCATTCTGCATGTTCCATGAGTCTCCGTGCAGTACTCTGGGAGGGACTCCGGGGCAGCTGAGATTTGAGGGTCAGACAAGAGGACTGTTGTTGCCGCCCCCACATACCTCATAGACTCTGATGGCTGTGATGTCACCTGAGTGTGGTTAGAAGAAGAGCTTGGCACTCTCTTTTCTGTTTTATCTCCCTGCAGCCCCTAGCGCTGATTCCCTGCCTTTTCCAGAACCTCCACCTGGGGCAATAGGCCAGCCATTGCCATTCTGCTGGTTCTGGGGAGACTTGGGAAGAACATGGCAGCTACTCTGATTTTTTTCAGTAAGAATGAATAAGATTTCATATAAGATCCAAGGAAGAAATCGACAGGAAGACATACAGTGGAAAAGATGAAGAATTTAAAACCAAAGGGGAAAAAAATAAAAGAATATTCATGAGAAAGACTGAACTATTTTAGGCAGACATTCTCCCTAAAAGACCTATGTCTGCCTCTGGCACTCCTTTGTAGTGTGTGTGTGTGTGTGTGTGTGTGTGTGTGTGTGTGTGTGGCTTAATGTGTTTTAATGATTTAGAAGAGTAAGCTCTAAGTTTGGCCCTGGGCAGCTGGATGAATGCAAATGCCATTCGCTGTGCGGGGGAACCTGTGGGAGTAGCAGGGTGGGAAGGGCGTTCTGGTTGACGACTTTAGGCTCCACATGGCCATCAGTGAATGTTTGGGCGCTGTGTCAGGGAGGTCCAGAGCTCAGGGGAAAGGCCAGGTACTCCCTGCCAGTGTCATTCAGAGGCAGATAAACAGTGATGGGCCCTTCCTCCCAGGGACCGGAGGACACACAGGCAGTCTTCTGGCCTGCTCTCCTGAGAGGCTCTGACCCCCCTCACATTTCCATGGAAATTTCTGCAGAAGACATGACACCCAGGGTTCTGGGAGGGGGGCCTGATGGCACATGGGAGAGGTTTCAATCAACTGACAATGTGCTGCACTAACTCCACCCCCTGCCTAAATCTGTGGCATAATAATACTAATGGTAGTACATACTTTATAATGCTCACATTATAATGCTCACAGGAGCTCATCACTGTTCTAAGCACTTTAATAAATCTTTTTTGTTTTCTTTCCTTTTTTTTTTGTTTTTTTTTTTTGTTTTGTTTTGTTAATCCTCGCCCGAGGATATTTTTTCATTGATTTTTAGGGAGAGTTGAGAGAGAGGGAAATACAGAGAGAAATATAGATGTGAGAGAAACACATCGATTAGTTGTCTCCTGCACGGGCCCAGAACAGGGCCCGGATTGGGGAGGAACCTGAAACCAAAGTATGTGCCCTTGACAGGAATCGAACCCGGGACCTTTTGGTCTGCAGGCCAACACTCTATCCACTGAGCCAAAATGGCTAGGGCTTTAATTTATCATCTCATTTATCCTCACAACAAGTCCATGTGGAAGGTACTCTGATTATCCAGTTTCACAGACAGCACACTGGGGCACAGACAGGGCACGGAACACGTGGCCTCCAGGCTGGCCTGGCCTGGCCTCCATTCTGCTGATCCTGATGAGGCCCCCCTTCCTCACATCTGCTGCTCACCCTGGCCCCCTTCCCTTCCTTGCTGAAGCCTGGCCGAGTGCTCAGGCCTGACTTCTCCATCCGGCCCTGTTGATCTGATGGAGCACCAGCCTGGCCCTCCACTGTGGGGCCTGCAGTCACATCCAGGTCTAGATAAGGCGAGGCCCACTTCTCTGCTGGAAGCACCACAAGCAGTCTCCAGAAGTTTCCTAACCAAGGTGTGACTGAGGAAGTTCCAAATCGCAGGAAGAGAAAGCCTTCCCGTTTCCTGCAGTGTCCTGGAAGGACAGGGACCAGTGCGAGAGCTGCCCCCCGACTCTCTCATTCCCCCTAGATTACGTCCTGTTCACTTTATAACCACATTACCTAGACCAGTGCCAGGCACAGTGTTGGAACTTACTATAGTATTTGCTCAATGGATAAATTAATGAATGAAGGAATGAATGGATACATGAATGAATGAATTGGAGTCCTGTACAAGCTCGATTTCTCTGTTTCACAAATATGGGCCAATGAGAATGTGGTCAGGCTAAAATAGCACTGGTGAAGCTTTTGCATCCTGTATGGAAATGATCTCTCAGTATCATCTAACCTGCTGCACATGATTCACAAAGCAGGATAAACCAGGTCAACTGACTACATTTGAAATACCCACTTATGCCTGCAGCTGTTTCGTCACATCATGGCTTTAAACATCTTTAGCAGCAATGGAGGGGCATTGTCTTTTCACCATGGGCCAGTAATCGCAAGACTATGAAAGTACACGCTCTGGAGTGAGACTTAATACTGATGGTGAGGACAGCGGGGGGCTGTAGCGGAAGGAGCCCGGCCATCACAGGCAGGCCGAGCTGGCGTGGGCCGGGCTGTAGCACCCTCTGGCAGGATGCTCATGTGCATAGATGCAGGAGCTTTGGACTCGGGTCATGCCTACTTCTGCCACTTACTCTCTGTGGGATCCTGGGCCAGTCACTTGGCCTCTCTGAACCTCAGCTGCCTTGCATTTGAAGTGGTGGGAAATAATATAACCTACCCCATAGAATGGTCATGAGAACCAAATGAGATAGTACACACGCATCACTTAGCAAAAACTGGGTCTTTATTAAGGTGGTAAATGCTTGGTAAATATTGGCTGCTACTATACATAATCCTGGGTATACGCATTTGTGGGGATTTATTAAAATTACAAATCATGTCCCAACACTCATCCTTTTCTTTCAACCCCAACCCTCTCCCACTATCCATAGGGAGAGAGAAAACCAAGGCTATTCATCACAGAGATGTTCAGTGTCAGGAAAGGGAAACCTGACGCTATCTGAGCACCAGTGAGGGGAAAAAATGTAACGAAAGAGTTACAAGACAACATTTTTTATAAAGCAAGCAAACCCACAGGAAGCCTTGAGACTATTTAAAAAGCCATTTATTGGAAACCCAGGAGAAAGAATGTGCCAAAGACCAAAAATATCAGGCACTCAAAACCAGCAAAGTCAAAGAGAGCGCCACAATGAAAAGACCACGTCAGAGCTGGAGTGAGAGCCCAGGCACCCGCACGGGCAAGCCCCCACTCACAGCGTCCCACAGGGAGCGGTTAGCAAGTACCCATACAAACTGGGAATCGCACCAAAACGACTTGAGAGAACATTTTGCAAAGAACTCCTAGGTCAACGAGGACTCTTTTCACTCCATCGCAAGGAGGAAGTGATCGCCGTGGGACCTGCTTACCCAAGTTTGGAAATGGGAGAGGAAGCCACAGAGGATGGAGCCAGGCAGTGAGAACCAGAGGTCACGGTGCTAGGGTCCCACGTGTGGCTGGTTAACTAGCTCAGAGGACACTCACCCAGCAGCTTTTCTCAGGGTGACAGGTTATTGCAATGTTCTTCACCATGAATTCCATAAGGAGATAAGCAGTCTTCAGTGACTCAGGGTCCTCACCATCAGCCACCTTTACCCAACTCTCCAATTTCCTTTTTACTTGTGAGCAAATCAAGGGCAATGACAGAGTTTCTTTTTGTCTCCATGACAAATGAGCACATTCGGTCTTGAAAAGAATATCTGCAGCCAAAGGCAACTGTGAGTCACTTGTTATCATCAAGGTCAATCATAAAATCAGCAATAAGTTTATGCATCTACCTTTGCCACAGGGTCTTACATTTTCTCCACAAGGACACACACCAGTTTGATTCCCTGCCTGAACATGTGAACCTTTTCTCAGCTGAGGAGCATACGGACAGGTGTTGGCCGAAAGCCCTCAGCTTTCTCTGGAAAGACCAGTGAGCAAACTGAGAACACGGTGCCCACTGAGAAGGTGAAGGCAGACCCTGTGATGGTTCACGGTGTGTGTCAATTTACTGGGCTACAGGATGCCCAGAGAGCTGGTAACACATTATTTCTGGGTGTCTGAGTGTCTGAGAGGGTGCTTCCAGAAGAAATTAGCGTTTGCATTGATGAACCGAAGACCAAAACTCGCCCTCACCAATGCAGGTGGGCATCATGCAAGTCACTGAGGGCCTGAGTAGGATGAAAAGGTGAAGGAAGGGAGAACCTGCTCTCTGCATGTTCAGGGGCCTCCAGCTTCTGCCCCCAGACATCAGCAGTCCTGGTTCTTGGTCTTCAGACTTGAACGGAGACTTAGACAATCAGCTCCCCTAGTTCTCAGGCCTTTGGGCTGAACCTACAACGCAGGCTTTGCTAAGCCTTCAGATTGCAAACAGATCACAGGACTTCTCAGCCTCCATGATTACCTGAGCCAACCCCTAATTCTCTATCTCTTTCTGTCCTATTGGTGTGTACATGGGCATATGCTTATGCTAGTTGAACGCACCCCTTAAATATAATCTTGCAAAAATGAAGATGGCACTTTCAAAAACATAACAAGCAAGTTGTGAGCCATTTAAAAAAATCTAGGATCTACTTAAATGCCTATTTTAAACCTGGGCTTTGTCATTGTGGAGATGCAAATAAGCTCAAAATGTTATGTCTCTTGTGTGCTAAAACAAATCAAGGAAGAACCATTTATTGCAGTGACATTTAAAAATCAATTATGCAAATGTGGAATGAGTCCTGGAAATTCTTGTGGCTAACAACAACAACAGAAATGTCTGGGCTGGAAACAATGCAGTGGAAAGCAAATAAAGATCGGTTGACCCTTCTTTCCAGGTTTATTTCAGAAGAGAAAACTGGGGAGAGGCCTGTGTCATGGGCCCCGTGAATGTGTTCAGGCATCAGATCGGACAGCCAAGCTGAGGTGATGCATCCTTACACGTTCAAAAGACAAACCTAAGAGACTAAAGTCAACCCCATTTTTACTTCTGATTGGACTGAAGCCGTTAATGACTTTGACATTGTACTATGCGTGGTTTGCTCCATCTTAACTGATGTGTAGGTGAAAACATATTGATCTGTAAACGGCTTCTGGTCAAGCTCAACACATTTTCAATCAGATACGTGAGCTGCTTGTTAGGAATTTGGTAGTGCTGTCTTTGCCCAAGACCACACCGTGTCTGCTGTAATTATCATGTACCTGAGTTTGTTTTGAATGTTCCTCATTGTCCTGTGGACATTAAAGCTTACACTTACAATGATTTTAATCATCTATCCATGCTCCCAGTTGAAAATATTTAAATTACTTAAAAATAGAATGACATTGAGAAGTCTCTCTCACACACACACGCACACACACATACAAATTTTCATATTTTGTGTTGTCTGAAAACATACAGGGTGTATTTCCTTGTACATTAATGTAGGCGGAAACTCAACCCAACTTTGGCTGGCGGGGCACTTAGCCTGAACGGAGTCAGAAAGACACACCATATTCTACAACGACATTTTCCTCCATAACCCATTCACCCACCTTCCACACACACCATTTAGACTCGGCAAAGGAAGCCTCATTAGCATCCTATTGAAACCCAAGTGGCCAGTTTGTCAGAAACAAGAATAGAGGTTCAGGACTTGTTTGTTTTGTAGGCAGGGATGAAGCTCTCTAGGCCTGGTGGAATACTGTGAGAGGGGAAGGGCTGGGGGTTGGCCATGTGGAGAGAGGTGTCCTTGGGAAGCCACAGGAAGGAGCTGCAGCAGGAAGGAGGTAGAGGCACTGAAGCTGGAGGAGTTGGGCACTGGAATCCTGGGAGCCAGAACTTGGGGCAGGGGGAGGAGGCTGGTGAACTGAAGGGAACGACAATACCTAGACCTCTGACTCTGTAGTTCTTTGAGATGTTTACTTGAACCCTTCAGAGATGGAGAGTGTAAGTATCCATCCTAGTGGACCACATGTCCTGTCTAGGAAGGAGAGGGACTGGTCCTCAGCAGGCAGGCCGCAGCCTTTCCCGTGGGGTGCTAGCCCTTCCCTCTAGCATCACAAGTCCTCAAAGAACTCCCCAGCCTGAGTTCCCAAGGCTGCCTCCCACTGCCCACTGTCTGCCTCTACAGGCAGACACCTGTGGGAAGGCGAGGGTGCACATCCCCAACGCTTTCACTGTCCCACACACACCTCCTCACAACAATCCCTGTTTTGCTTGAAATGCATTTCCAGTTCCAAGGGTGCGACCTCTCCATGACAAAGGCCAGCGTGAGGGGCTGCTGTTTCCAAAGCACTGGAACAAACCTTGTTTGGGTCTTCACCACCATCACAGCATCACACAGGCAAGGATCTGCGGTAAATCAGTGCTGTGAATGAGGAGGCCGGGTTCTGAGTGTGGAGTCAGGATGGGAACCCAGGCCTTTGACTCCAAATCCAGTGCTCTTCCTGGCACAGTCCCATCATCCTCTGGGCCTATCCCTCAAATGGTTTCTCTTTGTACCTCCGCCTCCTCTGTGCCCCCAAAATATTCTGAAATGTTGGTAGCAGAAGAGATATTTCAGTGGGTTTCAGGAGGCCCAGATACAACATGGCTAAAAACTAACGGCACTTTTGTCAGACAAGTCTCTTGCATTCTACTATCGGACCCCTTCCCCAGCCTTTTCCATATGGAAAAGAACTGGAGTGTGCTGTTTACCCACTGGATCCAAACAGAGCTCTCTATGATGATTTTCCAGTATCACTTTCAGAATTAGGCAGCAAGGGAATGCAAATGGGTACAAATGGATTTGCTTTGCTTCTCTCTCTCTTTTTTTTTTTACTCTTTTATTTTTATTTATTTATTTATTTTTAATTTTGTTTTATTACTTTAAGTATTACAAAGAGGGTTAAATAAGTTTCCATTTTTTCCCCTTGACCTTCCCCCATCCTCCCCTGCCCCCCAGTGTCTTGTGTCCTGTCCATTGATTATGCTTATATGCATGCATGTAAGTCCTTCAGTTGATCGATTAACTCCCCACCCCAACCCTCCCAACCCTTCCAGCTATAGTTTGACAGTCAATTTAATGCTGTTCTGCCTCTTATCTGTTTATGTTCATCAATTTATAATGGTCTTTATTATCCATAAATAAGTGAGGTCATGTGGTATTTTTCTTTTATTGACTGGCTTATTTCACTTAGCATAATGCTCTCCAGCTCCATCCATGCTGCTGCAAATGGTGAGAATCCCTTCTTTTTTACAGCAGCATAGTATTCCATTGTGTAGATGTACCACAGCTTTCTAATCCATTCATCCGCTGATGGGCACTTAGGCTGTTTTCAAATCTTAGCTATGGTAAATTGTGCTGCTATGAACATAGGGATGCATATATCCTTTCTGATTGGTGTTTCTGGTTTCTTGGGATATATTCCTAGAAGTGGGATCGCAGGATCAAATGGGAGTTCCATTTTTAATTTTTTGAGGAAACTCCATACTGTTCTCCATAGTGGCTGTACCAATCTGCATTCCCACCAGCAGTGCAGGAGAGATCCTTTTTTCCCCGCATCCTCTCCAGCACTTGTCGTTTGTTGATTTGTTAATGACAGCCATTCTGACAGGTGTCAGATGATACCTCATTGTTGTTTTGATTTGCATCTCTTGGATGAGTAGTGACTTTGAGCATGTTTTCATATGTCTCTTGGCTTTCTGAATGTCCTCTTTTGAAAAGTGTCTATTTAGGTCCTTTGCCCATTTTTTTATTGGATTGTTTATCTTCCTTTTGTTAAGTTGTATGAGTTCCCTATAAATGTTGGAGAGTAAACCTTTATCGGTGATAACATTGGCAAATATGTTTTCCCATACAGTGGGTTTTCTTGTTGTTTTGTTGATGGTTTCTTTTGATGTGAAAAAGCTTTTTATTTTGATGTAGTCCCATTTGTCTATCTTCGCTTTAGTTTCCAATGCCCTAGGAGCTGTATCGGTGAAAAAATTGCTTTGGCATATGTTTGAGATTTTGTTGCCTTTAAATTCTTCTAGTATTTTTATGGTTTCCTGTCTTACATTTAAGTCCTTTATCCATTTTGAGTTTATTTTTGTGTATGGTGTAAGTTGATGGTCTAGTTTCATTTTTTTGCATTTATCTGTCCAATTTTTCCAACACCATTTATTGAAGAGACTGTCTTGACTCCATTGTATGTTCTTGCCTCCTTTGTCAAATATTAATTGAGCATATTGGTTTGGGTCAATTTCTGGGTTCTCTATTCTATTCCATTGATCTATATGTCTATTCTTGTGCCAGTACCAGGCAGTTTTGAGCACTGTGGCTTTGTAATATAGCTTGATATCTGGTATGGAGATCCTACCTACTTTATTCTTTCTCAGGATCGCTGCAGCTATTTGGGGTCTTTTTTTATTCCAGATGAATTTTTGGAGAGTTCATGCTAGGTCTGTGAAATATGCCGTAGGTATTTTAATGGGGAGTGCATTGAATTTATAGATTGCTTTGGGTAGTATGGACATTTTAATGATGTTGATTCTACCAATCCATGAACATGGTATGTTCTTCCATCTGTTTATGTCTTCCTCTATCTCTTTTTTCAACATCCTGTAGTTTTCTGAGTAGAGGTCTCCTACCTCTTTACTTAAGTTTATTCCTAGATATCTTAATTTTTGTGGTGTGATGGTAAATGGGATTGCTTCTGTAGTCTCTCTTTCTATAAGTTCACTATTGGTGTATAGAAATGCCATAGATTTCTTAGCATTAATTTTGTATCCTGCTACATTGCTGAATTCATTTATTAAGTCTAATAGCTTTTTAACGGAATCTTTAGGGTTTTTTATGTACAATATCATGTCATCTGCAAATAAAGACAGTTTTACTTCTTTTCCAATTTGGATGCCTTTTATTTCTTCTTCCTGTCTAATCGCAATGGCTAATACTTCCAGTACTATGTCGAACAGGAGTGGTGAGAGTGGGCATCCCTGTCTTGTTCCTGTTCTAAGGGGAAATGGTTTTAGTTTTTGCCCATTGAGTATGATGTTGGCTGTGGGTTTGTCATATATGACTTTTATTATGTTGAGGTATGATCCTTCTATTCCCACCTTGCTGAGAGTTTTTATCAAAAATGGGTGTTGGATTTTGTCAAATGCTTTTTCTGCATCAATTGATATGACTATGTGGTTTTTATCTTTCAATTTGTTTATATGATGTATTACGTTTATTGATTTACGGATATTGTACCATCCTTGCATCCCTGGGATAAATCCTACTTGGTCATGGTGTATGATCTTTTGCTTTGCTTCTCTTTCATTGTTGGCTGTGTTTTGTTAACTGAAGATGCCCTGAATGAAAACACAATCAGGAATGCCCTCCAGATGATTTCTTGTGCTACCTTGCAGAGGTCTTTCTTCCTTGATTAAAACAGTCATTCTACCTTTATTAAACACACTAGGGGCCTGGTGCACAAAAATTTGTGCACTCAGGGGGTCCCTCAGCCCAGCCTGTGCTCTCTCGCAGTCTGGGACCCCTCGGGGGATGTCCACCTGCTGGCGTGCCTGGCCAGCCTGGGTGAGGGGTTGATGGCTGTTTGCAGGCTAGCCAAGCCCCCCAGTGGGGACCTTCACCCCATGGGAGTGTGGCCAGTCTGGGTGAATGGCTGAGGGCCATTTTAAGGTTGCCGGCCATTTTCAGGCTGCCCACAGCTCTCATTAACCCAACGTCCCAGCGAGGCTGGTTGAAATCAGGTTTCTGGGGTTTATTTATCTTCTATAATTGAAACGTTGTTGCCTTGAACGGAGGCCTAGGCAGGCCATGAAGCCTATTTGCTTCAGCTCTGTGGCTTCTATAATTGAAACTTTGTTGCCTTGAGCAGAGGCCCAGCCGGCCTAGGCAGGCAGTTTCCTCCATTGCTGGTGCAACAGAAGCTCTAGCTCCATGGCTGCCGGCCACCATCTTGGCTGGGTTAATTTGCATACAGCCACTCTGATTGGTTGGTGGGCATGGCTTAGGTGTAACAGAGTGAGGTTCAATTTGCATATTACCCTGTTTCCCCCAAAATAAGACAGTATCTTATATTAATTTTTGCTCCCAAAGATGCACTAGGTCTTATTTTCAGGGGATGTCTTATTTTTCCATAAAGAAGAATATGGTACACATTTATTGTTGAACAAAAAAAAAAAGGAAATTTATTACCTGTGTGTCCACACAACGTGCCCGACTCCTGCCCCACGCAACTCACTGTCTAATTGTGAGTCAGCCAGACTCTGTCAGGGCAGAGCGAGCAGCAGGCGGCAGCTTGTCCTGGCAGCGGCGCAGGCTCTCTGATTAAAAGAGACCTTGCACTTCCTGTCTGCTCCGTCTACGCTGCAGCCAACAGTGAACTGCACCGCGGCACCTGCCGCTATAGTCCAGAGTCCAGAGTTACGGTAGCTTCGGGGGGCCTTATTATCAGGGAGGCCTTATGTTCGGGGAGGTCTTATTATCAGAGAGGCCTTATTTTCGGGAAGATCGTATTTTCGAGGGCGTGTCTTATATTTCAGCGAGGGGCAAAACTGTAAGTAGGTCTTATTTTCAGGGGATGTCTTACTTTCGGGGAAACAGGGTACTCTTTTATTAGATTAGATAGGAGAGTCCTCATGTCCTTTTCAGTTCTACCCCAGCTTAAAGTGTAAGAGGGATTTTGGTATTTGGACAAATACAGGAAGAATAGCATAGGCAAGGGTGAAGAGGGGAAAAAATGAGGGAGAGGAAAATACGAGACTAATTAATACTCTATGTTTCTCTGCGGGTCACTTTATAATAGAAGATGGGCCTAAAACCAGCCAGGAAATCTATATATATAAAAGCCTAAGTGGCCATCACAACCGAATGGACGACTGAACAGGCTCCATGGGGTGACGAGGCCGGCAGGGAGGTTTATGAGGGGCAACCAAACGACCGAAGAGCAGGCTGGGTGGGATGACCAGGCCTGCAAGAGGGGAAGGTGGGGGCAACTAGGCTGGCAGGGGGGGCAGTTGGGGGTGACCAGGCCAGCAAGGGGGGCAGTTAGGGGAGGTCAGGCAAGCAGGAAGGTAAGCAGTTAGGAGCCAGTGGTCCCAGATTGTGAGAAGAATGTCCGAGGGGTCCCAGATTGGAGATGGTACAGGCTGGGCTGGGGGAACCCCCCCCACACACACACACACAAATTTTGTGCACCGGGCCTCTAGTCTAGCATAAAGGTCAGATCAGGAAGAGTCCCGAGGGATCATTTACTTAGTTCATTCCAGCCTCATTTTCTGGATAAGGAAGCTGAGGCTCAGAGATGCTAAGGGGCTTGCCCAAGGTCACACAGCAAGTTATGGAGCAGCCCGGGCTTGTTTCAAAGACCTGGGACATTGGCAACACTATCTCCTCCAGTAGATATCAGCTTTCCCAGGAGTCAGTCCTGAGCAGTCTGTCTTCAAAGCTAAAGGCCAACTTCAGATTATTTCAGAAGGAAGAAGCAAGGAAGTGGGCCAGGATACATCCTGTTTCAAATGAGCTACCTTGGTGGTTTTGTGCCAATAAGAATTTTCAGGCTGTCACACTCCTAAGGCCAATGTGACTTCCTGAGGGTTCTGCCCTTTGGTTGTTGCCAGGCTCCTGTCTCGATTATGAGCTAAGCCTCCACTATTGCAAATATTTACTGTCTCCACCTCCCCTCGTCCCATCCCCCCTGTCCGCCCTTCCTCCATGTATAAGCACACATGCTTGTCTACATTAACCAGATGTACTAGAAGATATCTGTCTGCTTACTCTACCTAATTTGTAACTGCAGCTATATAACTGGCCCCAGGGCATCCCTCAATCAAACTAAACGTAGCCATGTGAACATTAGAATTCTAACTTCCTGCTACGGCAATCCCCAACCACATGATGCTTCCTGCCCTGGGACTTTGCTTAATTTCACGGAAATGTGAAATAAATGTGAATCTAATGTGGACCTCTTTAAGAGGAGTGTGTTGGTAAAGTCCAAAGAAACCTTGTTGTGAGGATCCCAGGATGCTAAAAAGTCAGTCCAGTTTTCTCTCAGCCTCAAGATACAGCTAGCAAATTGTCACTGTAAAGCACTTGATCAGGGGTTAAAACCCAGTGTTGTAGTGATGACGTGCAGCTAAGCAGTGCTTTAAGAGAGTTTCATAACTACAAACACATGTAAAAAGAAGAAGGAATACAATAAGTATACACGAACCCTACTCACAGACATACATTATTGAATAAATTAATAAATGAGAAATCTATGTAGAAAATTACAAATAAATCACGTAGCTACTTCACTCTAAAGGAAGGGGAGCTTCTTAAGTGAGGGCAGCACATAGTGGCTGCCTTCCAAAGAGCACGGAATGGAAAGGGAATAAACAAGAGGAACTTGACGCTGGAGAAACGTGACAGACCTGCTTCAGCCCAGTGGTCAAGATCAACATGAACAGTCATAAATCATGCTGACAGTATGTACCTTTAATCTGATGCTTTACCTCCTAAAAGGATTGTCTTGAGAGACTGTCGTAGCCAAGAGGAGCCTGAAGAGACATGACGAATACACGTGATGTAGTGTCCTGGTTGGGATCCTAGAACATTAGGTCAAGAGAGTAAGAAGACAAGCCACAGATTGGAGAAAATACTTGGAAAAGACACAATTGATAAAGGAATGGTAACCATAATATACAAAGAACTCAATAATTTAAAAAAAAACAACATTAAAAAGTGAGCCGACCCAAAGACCATAATGGGCACCTCATGGAAGAAAATATACAGATAGCAAATAAGCATATGAAAGATACTTCACATCAGATGTCACCTGGGAAATGCAACCTGTACAACAATGAGATACACACCTATCAGAATGGCCAAAATCCAAAACACTGACAATACCAAATGCTGGCGAGGATGTGGAACAATAGGAACTCTCACTTATTACTGGTGGGAATGCAAAATGGTACACCACTTTGGAAGATGGTTTGGCAATTTCTTATAAAACTAAACATGCTCTTACCATATGATCTAGCAACTGCACTTCTTGATATTTACCCAAAGGAGTTGAAAACTTGTGTCTATACAAAAACCTGCTTTGGGCAACAGGAACAAGGGGGAAAGCTTCAGACCACCAGAAGCAGTATCTAGATTCGCACAATCCAATCGATTTTCAAAGTACACTTAGCACAGTGAGAAGGGAATGAGAATGTCAGGAAAGACTTCACAACACAAATCCAGATGAATTTTAGAGGACATTCATTAAAACTGAGGTCAGTGAAATAAGGAAGGGCCTAGATAACAGGAGAGGGACTAGCTGGGCTGCTTTGGCTCACTGAGAAGTCAGATAAAAGGTGGCCTTGGGGACAGAGTCAAGGGATTAGCCTGGGACAGGCTGCTGCTCCCCATTGCGCCCTAGTTGCACGCCACATGGGGTTCCTTAAAGTTTAGGAGCTGCACGCCTGTGGGGAAACAAGAGGGGAAAAGGAAAGGTGCTATAGAAACTTCATTGTTGAGAGTTTTTAAAGGCTGGAAGTTTAGGGATCCTAGGGAAGATCTCAACAGAATATTCATCAGTTTTATGCTGATACATCAAAACGAGATTTATTCCCTTAACTTTATCTGTCCTTGGGTGTGGTTGGCAAATGGCACTCATTGGATTTCTGCTATCTCTCTCCCTGAGTAGGGTGCTTTAAGCTATTTACCCTTTGGTTGGGGTGGAGAAGTGCAAAGCATTTACTCTTAAATGTCCCTGGTTTAGGAAAGATAGGGTTTACCAGATGGGTGCAAACTGCTTGGCATCTAGACTTACTAGATGGCTGCAAACTGCTTATTTAACTGTCTCGGTTTCCCTGTTCCACTCGTTCTAGCTTCCTGGCTTGTCTCAAGACCACCCCATTGGAGCAAGGGTTTTGAAAGGGTTCAAAATGGAGTGTGCATTCTGGGACGACTTCCCCCACCGGGTGCCTAGGGCTCTAAGCTGCCCATCATAGCCAAATCCCTCATGGTCCTCCGTTAGCAACCTCAGTTCACCGAGATGATAACCTCAACCTGGGGATGAAGTAATGGCCCTGGGGAAGATTTAGAATTATGGAGACGAAGAAGTACACAAATTCCCTGGAATAGATACTTTCCTGTTAAGCTTAAGAATAGATTTTGTGAACATTGGTACAATCTGTGTATATTTTGTGAACATTGGTACAATCTGTGTATTGTCTAAAATGTTTGCAAGAATTTGATATGTTAGGTCATAAAACATTACCTTGTGATCCCAGTTTTCAAAGGATGCTTGAGTGGTTAATTTCAGATTGTGATTTTTTAGGACTGGTAAGAGAACTTTACAACTTTACTGGAGCACTTAAGATTAATAGGCACTGGTCCGTCTGGGACATTCATTTGATTTGTTAACATTAAGTACCTGGAAATTGTTTTTAGCTCAGACATGTACAACCCTTTAAATCTGAAAGTGGAATATATTATCTTTATAAATAATGCCTATAAGACTTAAATGAATTTTATTAACAGGGTTAAGTAGGGCTGTTTCATAAGTAAAATTATAAGACACAAATTGAATGTAAACGTTTATTGGAAACCCTGGTTACTTAATTTGTAACATTCACTGATTTATTGTAAATCCCCCTGAACAGACCTCAGGGTGGGGGAGATGTCACTCTGGCCAAGTGTAGGAGCTTCAGGAAGCCTTCGTCCTAAGGTTCCTCCATTACTAGCCCGGGGCCTTGGGGAAGTCTCTGTCTCTCATTCCTACAGTTAAGGGAGATCGCCTAAAGCCCCCTCCAGATCTAACATCCTAGAATCCCAAGGCCACTGCTCCATTTGCCCTTGGTCATGCCGTTGGTGTTGCTGCTGCTCAGGAAGGCTGCCTGCCACACCTTGGGAACCAGCCTGCCTGGCTGCTCTCCAGGGACTCTTCGTTTATGGCTTCTGATAGCATCCTACTGACTTGTTTATTTTTGGAAAACATTTCCTTCCTCAAACCTAGCTAGGGCAACAGGACAAACCATAAACAGGGAAAGCCTCGTGAGCTACAAAACATTCTGACCCTTCTAACCCCCGGAAGTTCAAGAAAAGAGCCACATTTTGACCAAGACATTTTGGGTCTTAGAGTTGATTGTTTATGCCACCTTGTTTGTCCACACGATGTCAAAACACCTGGTCGAGGGAGTCCATTCTATTCCTAAATCAGTCAGGTCTAGTCAAACAGTTCAACAAGACTGACTATCTTATAGGTAAAGCAACCAGTTGCATGTCTTTGGGGCTGGTTATTAGCTGAGCCGGCTCTTCTACAGGCAAAACTACAATGTTGGAGAGGTTGTTCCCATGTGCTGGTGGAATCTCCCACTACCTTTCGGTGTTTCTCTCGAATCCCTCCTTGGCATTCCCTTCACCCGTGTTCCAATCTCACTGATTGTGCTCTGGGTCAGTTCTCAGCACCACCACATGTTTAGTGAGCAAATGAGTAGGTCATGCACCACCTGCTATAACTACAAGCTCTGCAATGTCAGTGCCCCAGGGACGTGCAGTGACTGCCTAGGTAACCTTGGACAAGCTAGTGACTTTTCTGAGCTCACTTCTTCATCTGCAAAAGGGGACAATAATACCTACTTCACATGATAGCCTTGAGAGTTTAATTAGAAAACGTATAAAAAAATACTTAGCATGGAGCGTAGCACAAAGTAAGCACTCAGAAAACAGCATCTTTTTCTCTTTTTCTTTTCCTTTCCTTTTCTTTCCTTTTCCTTTCTTCCCTTCCCTTTTTAATCCTCACACAATGATTTTTTTTATTGATTCAAGAGAGAGAGGAAGAGAGAGAGAAAGAGAAACACTGACTGAGAAATATCTATTGGTTGCCTTTCATGCACATCCTGATAAGGAATTAACCTGGGTATGTGTTCTGCCTGGGAATCGAACCTGCTACCCTTTGGTGTACAGGGCAGTGTTGCAATCAATTGAGCCACTGGCCAGGGCAGCATCTTTTTAAATAATTATTCATAACACTTGAATTGGAAAGACCTTCAACACATGTGGAATTTCCATCAGAAAAACCAGCCTCCTTGCCACCCATCAAGTCCACTCCTAAGACAGCATGTGTGGTGTGGAACTGAGTCCTCGGCACCTACCTTGACTGAAGTTGGCAGATGAAGACACAGGTTGCCTCTCTGGAGAGTGGAGGAGGGGTCATCTGGTCTTGGTTAGTCACAGTTTTCTTAACTATAAAACAGAAATAATTATAATATTGGCTCTACAGAGTTGGCCTGAAGATGAAGTGAAATAATTACATAAAATGCCTCCCACAGAACCTGCTTTGCTGACAGAGCTTGGTAAACATTGTCAATAATTACAACGTGAATTCTTTGAGTTCTGTCTTGTTTTCTATTGCACTCAGTGCTTGGTTCAATGCTGAGCTCAGTAAATACTTGCTGATGGAATGAATAGGGCTAATATTGTCACTGTCACCATTCCTAATGGATAAGATTGTATCTGCTTGGACAAAATGCCACTGAATCCTTAGGTAAGAGCAGAGGATTGGTAAAAATCTAACTTGGGAGTGAGAATGCAGTCCCAGCAAGTGTACAGAAAGGTGGAGCCTTAATTGGCAAATACCACAGTGTAAATGAAGTGTTGCCAGCCCAGGGGTGGAGGTGGTTGTAATGAGACCTATGAAGCTGAGGCAGACGTGACTGTGTGTCTGCACTAGGCAGGACCTCAAACCCTCCTAGCAGATGTGTGCCCACAGAATGGAAACATGCTTCAGGCTCTTATAGCTGGACAACCCTAACCATTGAGGTTACCCAACGAATTCCTTTGTCCTGAAATTGGCTCTCATCTTTTCATTTCTTTCCTCTTCTTTTCTTTTCTGGCTATAATTTAATTGGGGCTTGCACATGAGAAATGTGTAGGCATATTTGCCTTATACAGTAGTTTTTGAAATTTTTAAAAATCACCTGCTAATAGTAATAAATCAGGGAATTTCTCATACAAGTCTGGCTCTCTAGCTTCTGAAGAATCAGAATCTCTAGACTCACCGGACTCTGAACAACAACGGAGTGGAGATCACATTGGCTGAAAGATTCAGAAGGGGAGTAGGGCCCCCCATTCATACAATCGCATGACTCCCTTTCACCTCACACCTGATCAATTCATTCCTTTACCTGCCTGGTCTCATTAGCACTGGAGTTTTCCATCCCTTTAGGGAGCCAACATGTTGGCCAGCTCACACTGCATGCTCTCTGTTATGGTTCTTGATGCAAATTAATGAATTGTCACTAGGGCTTTGACATATCTGCCTCATGGGTTTGGTCAGCGTGAGTCCCTAAGGCGGTGGTTCTAAACACACCAACATAACCAAATGCATGTACCTACTCAGTGTGAGGCTAGGGTTGCCCAGAGTGGTTTTGCCTCAGCTGGTGCTCTTCTCTGAACATCATTCTTCAACTTACCAATTAGCTTCATGAATTTCTCAACACCCAGGGAACAGACTGCCAAACAGTGATGGAAAGGTGGGAGCCTCATTCACCAGCTGAGTTGCAAATGAGATACTAACCCAGTTGATCTGTGAACCAACTGCAGATACTGGGAAAAGCTCTGTTTGTTTATAACTGCCCTTGAGGAGTCAGCCTTAGATGTCACCAAATTATATTAAGTATAACAAGAGCTGATGGGAAATTGCTATTGACAGACTCATTCCTCATTGGTTTCCTTGCCATCTCTTTGTGGCTTCCTTCATTAGCTTCTCTTTCCTCTCAGACAAAGCCCATGACGTTGGAGGCATTTGCACTTCCTTTCTGAGCTGTGTCACCCCTGGAATGAACTGAAGGTGCCTTTCTGCTACCCCAGGATCTGTGGCCAAAGGGAGACCACAGATGCCCTCTCAGCGTGCAGCCTCTCCTTCTGTTTCATCGCTGCAGGAGAAGGGTCTTTGCCATCCGCACTTTTCTTTCTCTCCTCACATCAGAGCAAAAGCAAATAATAATTTAAGTACATTGTTGTATAATCAGAAAAACCTTTGGCTTTCAATACAACCAGAAAGGAAGCCATTTGTCGCTGCCTGGAAGGAGCTGTCAGCGTTTACTTGACATTGCTTCTCCGCTGGGGGTGATGGATGTGCACCAAGCCATCTGCACTTCTCAATCAGCTCTCATGACCAAGGCTAGGAATTTGCAAGTCACATTAAGAGAAGCCTGGCCAGTGTGGCTCAGCAGTTGAACATCAACCCATGAACCAAGAGGTCACTGGTTTAATTCCCAGTCAGGGTACATGCTCGAGTTGCAGGCTCAATCCCCACGAGGTGGCATGCAGGAAGCAGCTAATGAGTGATGTTTCTCTCTCATAGATGTTGTTCTCTCTCAATTCCTCTCTCTCCTTCTCTCCCTAAAAACAAAATCAATAAAAACATATTTTATAAAAAAAGAGGACAATTTAATAATGAGTCCCTTTGAACTAACAGGGTTAAGGATGGTCTAAACTCTTGGTTTCATTCTGTTGCTCCAACTGTGACAGTGATAGCCGGGACATGCACGTACTTTCACAGGCAAAATCTCTCTCTTGAAAATAGGTATTGAAAAGTACGTACTCCCTTTTGCAATGTGTGGAAATAACCTTGTGTTGTATCCTACACACGGGAAGCAGAATGTCTGCAGTGTCAACTGCTGTGTTAATGGCTCCTTCTGGAAATGCCGAGGTTGATTTATCCACCCAAGTTATGGCCCATAAATCCGCTTACCACCCGGCCTTCCCCCAGGGAAGCCTGAGAATGAAAGGTGCTCCGAGGAAGCGCCTCCCGTCGGCCTCCGGGAACAGTTACGCTCCGTCCTACATCACTTCCATGTCTAAGGCTCACTTACTGAGTTTCCAGAATTTATGGAGTCTTTATTCCTCCGAAATGCCTGGAACACAGCCATCATTTTAGTTGCTCAAAAAACTCAGGCCTGAGAAGAATAAAAGTAAGTCCAGGGGCCTGGAGTGAAAAGGAACTTTTCTCTGAGCCCCCAGGACCTTGCGATCCACAGAGAGGTGAATTGTTCACCTGAAAGGGAAGAGTGTAAATGTCTTCGGCTTCTGAGAATGAGATGCTCCTTCACATCTTTCCATCAGTGAACCACCATAGCTGTAGGAAACTCTGAAGAGAGATAACGTCGTTGGGTTTCTCTTCTCTGCCAAATGTTCGCACAAAGATTCTTTTTCCATACCTTAACACTTCTAAAAACTTTACCTTTCCAGCTGAAAGTGGGCGTGATCAGAGTATCTGGAACAATGATGAGTCTGCGTGGGGTGGCACAGATCTGATCCCCACTTCCCAGAAGGGGACAAGGGACTTCATTCCTTAAAGCTAGAAAGAGCTGGTTCAGTAGCTAATACAAGATGTAAACACTAAAAATATTCTACATGCTGGAAAAAATGAAAACAAATAAATGGTTGAAATAATAACAAAGCAAACTAACAAACAAACGAACAGGTAAACTTGAGGAATTCCTGATCCCTGGAGGGGAGGTAGGCTGAAAATCCCAAATCCCAAAAGGTTTTTCCCCACACCCAGACTCCTGCGTAGATTAATAGCCTTAGGCATCTTCCCATCCCCATTCCCATCACTAGTTGTGAGCTCACTGCTCTCTCTCCCACCCAAGAAAACTGGCCTCACCTCTGGGCTGACGGCCACCACCACCTGCCCTGCACCACCCCAGCCTTACCTGCGCTGGCCTTCAGGGGCACCAGATAGATATGAAGGCAAACATCCTCTCTCTTCCCAGATGTCTAAAGGTAAAGGAGTCTGTTCCCCAGCCTGAGCCCCCAGAGAGGTGGGCCGGGGTGAAAGTTCAGGGCCATGTGCCAGCACCTGATTCCAACCTTCCTCCCCACCCTCATCGCTGGCATCCCTTGATCAAGCTCAGGACTCCGTCCCAGGCTGTCATGTGTGGCACATACTTCGGCTTTGATACTCAACAGTTGGGTTTTCTCCCAACTGGAAATGTAAAAGTCCATCTGAACATCCAGACAGATGACAGCCACCTTGCCCTGGTCACAACCCGTGAACACCTTTGATTTCCCCTCCCCCATCTTCTCTACTCACCACAGAGCCTCCTCCCTGAGGTTGAATGTCATAGGACACCTTCTTTAAGGGGAGCACTTGACTTTCCCGCCCATGATGACAGATCATCAGGAGGCTCGGGACTTGTGCAGGAAGAAACTCAGACACGTTTGATTGGTCCCAAAGGATCTACATGGCCCCAGTGTTTCCTTTGGGAGAAAGAGCGCTCCAGTCTCTGACAGGAGTTATCCGTCCAGCCCTGTCGTTCATCCTCAGGACTCAGCTTCTGGATGGGATCCTGGAGAGTAAGATTCTAATGTTGGTTGCTAGTTTATAAAGAATCCTTCACGGCCTGTAATTCTGTAGTAATGATTTAGGTTTACGTTCTTTTTCCCTAGAATAAGATTTGAAAACACAAGGGTGAATGCAGATGAACACCGATAATTCCATAACCAAATGTCCAACTCCCTAGACTCCAGGCATCACATAATATTGCTTGTAATGGAAGCACAAGTAATATTATTCTCTGTGTCAAGTGAGTACATGAGTTAAAGGGACCATGTTTTAATCCATTTATCATTTATGTTATGACTTTTTTTTTCATCCACATGAAATTGAAAGGCTGTTGGTCTATTCAGGCAGACATTTCCTACCCTGGAAGACACTCTAAGTAGGAGCTCCTTAGCAGGATAATCACTGCCTCTCAAAATCCCCTTTAAAGAGGTTTCAGAGTTCTCCAGGGGCCTCCAGTTATTGATTGGATTGAATTGTTTGGTTTCATTTCCTGCATTTGAATGATTGGTACCAATCTACTTCTTCCTATCACCCAGGAGTATCATCCCAACAGGCAAAAATGAAGTCAGGACTGGCTGGCATGGCTCAGTGGTTGAGTGTCAACTCACGAACCAAGAGGTCACACTTTGATTCCCAGTCAGGGCACATGCCTGGGATGCAGGCTTGGTCCCCCTGAGGAGGCATGCAGGAGGCAGTCGATCAATGATTTTCTCTCTCATCACTGATGCTTCTATCTCCTTCTCCCTTATTCTCTGAAAAAAAAAAAAAAATATATATATATATATATATATACACATATATATATATATTTTTTTTAAACATGAAGCCAGCTCCCAAAGAAGATTTAGGTTTCCTATCCATGGTGATGAATAACCCTCTAGTTCAGGGAATGTAATAAGTGTGTCTGTCTTTAGTTGTGGGTAAGAACACACCTATATAAACAATCAGGGGTTGTATGTCAGTACCGTGTTTGTGTATGACTGCAGATTAGCAATAGGTAAGAAGATTACTGATAGAAAACAGTGCAGGAAAGTTCAAGTGTGATCCCTGCAGGCTGGAGCAGGTGTGACCCACGGCAGACATCTGGGGACAGAGTTGGACCAATGCCAGGTTCTCCCCCATGATGCCAGGGAGAGCAAGAGTTCATTATCAGGCAGATGATATTTGGAATGACTCCAAAGATGGGTCTGGCCTCGGAATGGGGTGCAAAGGAATGGCAATTAAAGAGAGTCTCGATTTAGAGAGAACAACTGAGAGAGAAACCAGTTGCAGGTATTCGTATGGGGGAGGGAATTCAATTTCCAAACTGAATCCCAGTAAGGATGAAAGCCAGAAAAAAACTTTGTTCTTGCCCAGACTGGGGCCATCAAGAAGGAAGTGCAGCTGGTTAAGCTTCAGACATGAGGTGAAGGATTTAAGGTGGAAGTCAGATTTCTCTGTGAAGTTACCACTACAAGTAGACCAGCAGTAAGCCCGCCTAAGAGTCATTTTCATCTTTTGATAAAGAAGGAAGAACCTGTGCTCTGACATTAGGGCTTTGATTGATTGGGGTGAGTTCCTAGGGAGAAGAGAAGGGAATTGTGGTAGTGTGGCCTCGAAGAGAGGGGTGAGCTGGCATAGGGCTTCATCCCAATTCTGCCACTAAGTAGTAGAGGACCTCATGCATGTCATTTATTCAAAGGCCTGGGGCCTCCGTTTGCTCATCTGGAGGACACTCAGCCAGCCCATTGGTCAGGCAGGCAACATGTGTGACTGAGCGGAGACTCCAGCCTAGGTCTGGGAGAAGCTCAGGTGCATTTTACATTCTAGGGTGCAAGTAGGTAATCTCCAAGGTCCCTTCCAGCTCTGAAACTTCCCCTGCTATGGAGAAAGGAGCTTAGGGTTTATTGCTGAGAGGCAAACCAGTTGATTCTCAACTTTGCCCATTACTAAGTATGAATTTGGGAAAGTTACTTAACCTCCCTATGGCTCAGGGAGGTGTCTAAAGCAGGCATGATAATAACCCTCCTGTCAGTCATTGTAGGAAGTAAAGCAATGTATTTGCCTTCCATAGTATAGGCTTGCTACTGGGAGGCCACTATGTTCCCAGCCCCCAAGCATCTAGGTCTGGCCAGGTGACTAGTTATTGACAATTGAATAAATGAACCCCCATTACTAATCACAGCCTCAAACTTCACTTACCCATACCATCATACCTGTTATCATTTGCTGGTTATCTTTTTAATAGTTTTCTTGAGGTACAATTTCCATACCATAAAATAACACCCATTATGAGTAAGTCGATGCCTTTAAGTAAATTTATAGATCTGCGTAACTACCACAAAAATCTAATTTTAAAGCATCCCCAACACCACAAAAGCTCACGTGTTCCGTTTGTAGTCAGTGCCTGTTGCCACCTCTAAGCTGTGCTTCCTCACAGAGTTGCCTCACAAGTCTTTGTGTGGACATAATGCTTTTCTTTCTCTTGCGTAAATACTGGGGAATGAAATTAATGGGCCATGTGGAAAACTATGTTTAACTTTTTAAGAAGTTGTCAAATTTCCAAAATGGCTGTATCATCTTACACTCCCACTAGCAATGAATTGGGGTTCCAATTTCTCCATATCCTCACTTATACTTGTTATTGTCTGGCTAGCTCATTGTGGTTTTGATTTGATTACTCCAATGGCCAATGATGTTGAGTATCTTTTCATGTTATTATTGGTCATTTGTATATCTTTTTTGGAGAAATAACTATTTAGATCCTTTTGCCCATTTTTAAAACTGGGTTATTATTGAGTTGTAAGAGTTCTTTCTGTAAACCAGATACAAGTCCCTTATCAGATATATGATTTCCAAAAATTTTCTCTCATTCTGTGGGTCTTCTTTTAGCTTTAATTGTGTCCTTTGATGCACAAAAGTTTTTAATTTTAATGATGTCCAATATATCTTTTTTATTATGTTACTTGTGCCTTTTATATCATACTTATGAAGCCATTGCCTAGTTGAAGGTTTGTGCCTATGCTTTTATCTAAGAATATTATAGTTTTGGCTTTTCCATTTAAGTCTTGTTCCATTTAGAGTTCATTTTTGTATACTGTGTGAGATAGGAATCTAAATTAAGTATTTCATATGTGGATATCCAATAGTCCCAGTACCATTTATTAAAAAGATTATTCTTTATTTATTGAATTTTCTTGTGCCCTTGTCAAAAATCAATTGACTATAAATATGACACTTTAGCTCTCATGTTCTTTCTCTTGGCCTCTATGGATATCTTTATGAGTATGTCACTGTCTCATTACTGCAGCTTTGTAATATGTTTTGAAATCAGGAACTATAAAACTTTGTTCTTCTTTTTCAATATTGTTCAGCTATCTTGGGTCTCTTGGATTTCCATGCAAATTTTAGAATGAGCTTTTCAATTTCTGCAAAGAAGCCAGCTGCAATTTTGTTTGGGATTTTACTGAAACTGTAGATCCATTTGCCACCTAAACAATATTAACTCTCCATGAGATAAGGTAGCTTTTCTAGGACCTTTGAAAAATTCTAGAATCCTGTTATTCCTAATTCTAGACCAATGAGGTCAACTGTCTTTATATTTACATAAATAAGAGGAACTCACAAGAGACTCTTTAGAGGACACAGAGAACAATTCTGCCAACTAAATAAAAACACACCAAGTTACACTTGTCAATAAATTGAGAAAAAATTGAAATAAAACTATAAAACCATTTTATATGAAACAAAGAACTGTTTAAATATCACTACAAGGGAGAAATAGAGTCTTATACATTATTTCCTTACTTTTCCTGCTTTGTAGCACGACACTGTTGATGGAACTGCCTGCACAGATCTTTCCCAAAATACACATAATCCAATTTGGGAGTAAAGTCAATATTTGTATTTATTTAATGTTGGTCAAAAACTATCTGATTCCAAAACTGATGCCCAATTTCCCTAGTAATTAATAAGAGGTACCATTAAAAATACAAACTAAACCACATTCCTTCTGGTTCAGTTCCCTAGAAGACGATTTGAATTCCTAAACCAATGCAGTATGGGAAGGCTGGCTGCTCGGCTCATGGTGCTAATTATATTGTTGTGCTCTATTGAAGGTGTTTGAAGTAAATTAATTCAGAGTCACTGCTAAGCGTGAGCTCATCAATAAATGAAGCACAACAAATAGATTTTTCTCCTGTGTTTTCAGCAGCTGTCTTTTCACCCTCCCTTCTCCCCCTCCCATGCTTGTTATCTCTAAGAAAGCTAACCTACGTCGAGAACCAGGATTTTCCCTTTCTCTTTGTGCTCTTTGCTATGTCTTCCCCAAACCCCCATCCCAGCACCAAGCATGGAGGTGACAGACACAGGAATCACTCTGTCCACAGACGAATCGACCATCACTGTGGCTGTCGCAATGTCCATGCACTAAGCCAGGCGCTTGACTCTTTCGAAGATCTTCTCTCTTAGAATCTTTTCACTCTTTTAATATATACAGGGTGTCCCCAAGACACACACACACACACTTTAACAACTGATAGCTCAGTTGGTGTGTTTTTTCAGCCAGACTAAGCTTTGAACAATGGGAATTCATTCTACAATGCTACTGGAAGTTTGAAAACGCAGTTGAAGTACAAACATTGCCTGTATAATTACTTTAACAACTAATAACTCCATTTTCACTCCTTTTTAGGTTTAACTGATTTGAAATAATGGGTGAAGCCAGACTAAGCTTTGAATAAAGAAAATTTATTCACTAGACTTTTTTATGAGGATACATAAAATAAAAAGTTTACAGTACAAAATGGCAACAGTTGACAAATTGACGGCACACAAATATGGAATAAAATGGTTCTTGATGTTTGCTATTCCATTGCTTCACATTATCAGCAGTGCCTGGACCAAAATGATCATCAGGGCATTGAAAAAAAATTATTCATTTCTGTAGATTCTTTTAAATTTTGGAAATGACCTGCATGTTATTAAACACTGACTTTATAATCATTCAAAGTGTGCATATATTTTTGGGACACCTGGACTAGGTGACTAGGACTGTCACCCAAGGATTACTAAATTTTTAGAGAAGGTGGAAGGGAGGAAGGAGATGAGACAGAGAGAGAGAGAGAGAGAGACATCGGTGTGTGAGAGAGACACATCATTCCCCACACATTCCCTGACGAGGACTGGGGATCAAGCCTGCAACCCAAGGTACATGCCCTTGACTGGGAATCAAACCCGTGACCCTTTGGTGCCTGGGGCAATACTCTAACCACTGAACCACACCAGCTAGGGCCAGTCCCTTTATTTTTTTTTATTTTTTTATTTATCTTTATTGTTCAGATTATTATAGTTGTTCCTCTTTTTTCCCCCATAGCTCCCCTCCTCCCAGTTCCCACCCCACCTTCTGTCCTTGCCCCCCACTGTCCTCATCCATAGGTGTACGATTATTGTCCAGTCTCTTCACACACCCCCAACACCCTTAACCCCCGAAAATTGTCAGTCTACTCCTTTTCTATGCCTCTGATTCAATTCTATTCACCAGTTTATTCTGTTCATCAGATTTTTTATTCACTTGATTCTTAGATTCACTTGTTGATAGATATGTATTTTTTGTTCATAATTTTTATTTCCCTTTTTCTTCTTCTTCTCAAAGGATACCTTTCAGCATTTCATATAATACTGGTTGGGTGGTGATGAACTCTTTTAGCTTTTTCTTGTCTGTGAAGCTCTTTATCTGACCTTCAATTCTGAATGATAACTTTGCTGGGTAAAGTAATTTTGGCTGTAGGTTCTTGCTATTCATCATTTTGAATATTTCTTGCCACTCCCTTCTGGCCTGCAAAGTTTCTGTTGAGAAATCAGCTGACAGTTGTATGGGTTCCCCCTTGTAGATAACTAACTGCTTTTCTCTTGCAGCTTTTAAGATTCTCTCCTTGTCTTTTGCTCTTGGCATTTTAATTATGATATGTCTTGGTGTGGTCCTCCTTGGGTTCCTTTTGTTTGGAGTTCTCTGCACTTCCTGGACTTGCAAATCTATTTCTTTCACCAGGTGGGGGAAGTTTTCTGTCATTATTTCTTCAAATAGGTTTTCAATATCTTGTTCTCTCTCTTCTTCTGGCACCCCTATAATTCTGATGTTGGTACGCTTGAAGTTGTCCCAGAGACTCCTTACACTATCTTCATACTTTTTGATCCTTTTTTTTTTCTTTTTTTTTCCTTTTTCTTTTGGCTTTTCCGGCTGGGTGGGTTTTGCTTCTTCATATTTCATATCTTTGACTTGATTCTTGCGATTGTCTCGTCTGCTGTTGGATCTCTGTATATTATTCTTTATTTCAGTCAGTGTATGCTTAATTTCTAGTTGGTCCTTCATCATATCCTTGAGGGTCTCATTAGATTTATTGAGGGTCTCACTAAATTTATCGGCAGTCTCTAGAAAATTCTTGAAAAACCTAATAACTATGGTTTTGAACTCTATATCCTGTCGTTTTCTTTCCTCCATTTCTGTCATTTGTGACCTGTTTCTTTGTCTCCGCATTTTGGCTGCTTCCTTTTCTGAGTTAGGTGATCACTGAGAGGAATTAACCTCTAAGCCACTTGGTTATGAGAGTCGCTGTGTCTACAGTGGAAGAACTGTGCTGGAGACACCCTTATGGGGCAAGAGTTGTTTCAGTGGGGCTTTTGTGCTCACTGCGTCTGCCCCGAGTGTGTTCCTTATGGATCTGAGTTTTATTTAGTATGGTCCCTCTCTGGCCACTGGGTGAGGCTGGCTCTTGTATCTTTAAGGAGGTGTTGATTTAGCCTTTGCCTTAGGCTTCTCAGCCTTTTATATGCAAGAACCTCTGATGCAGCTTGGGAGGAGCGGGGCCTCGGGGAGTTTGCAGGGCAGGGTGGAGCAAATAGCTATGGCCACTGCGTCTCTGTGTCCCACAGTAATTGCTGCAAGCAACACTGAGAGAAACTCGCTTTGTATTTCCTTCCCGTGCCAGTCAGTCCCCCTTCTCCGGGTGTGCACCTGGAACTGGAGTTCAGAGCCGCTGGGGACTTGTGGCTCTCTCCATTTTGAAAAAGAACCATGTCCTCTGGCGCCAGCCCTCTCCCCGAGCCCCGTGTGTGCGCCTCCGTACCTCTGTACTTTGCTTCCACCACTCCTCTGAGTCTCAGCTTCTTTCTAGTTGTAAAATGTTCACTCAGCCAGCCTTCCTGTGGGTGTGAGTGGTGTCCATGTTTTCTTTTCATGGTTATTCTGAAATAGCTGTGCACAGCTGCATTTACGGTGTTTACCTTATGCCACCATCTTGCTGTCCCTCCCAGTCCCTTTCTTAAACACATGCTGAAAACCTGGGATGTGCAGGACGCTGTGTGAGCTGATGTGAGAGAATAAAGGCAAACCAGGTGCACACCTGCCTCAGTGAGCCTGGGCCAGGGCAGAAGATGCCTAATTGAGAAGCCATTACCACACAATGTGCTGTGCAGCTAAGTGCCTCGAGCAGAAAGGGAGCCGCATTCCCCTCGGAGGGGCTGCGAAAGGCTAAAGAGAAGATGTCGCTTTTGAGATGCACCTTATTGGGGTTTTAAGGGTGATAATAGACCTTACTCTTATCCCCCTGGATTTGAACCAATTAAGATAGAATAGGGAGTAAAACATTGTGTGTAAGACAGGATGAGAGAATGAGGCTTGGCCTTTGGGGAAAACATATTTTCCCTCGCATTTCCCTCCTAGTCGAGGCCGTGGGAACTGCACGTGATGCACAACAGAGATGTGGAAGGTGCTTTCTCAGCCTCAGGAGACATGGAGACGGGAGGGTGGGGTGTGGACTTTCTGGAGCCCTTCAGCCAAGGACTCCACCTCCTTTCCTAAGGAGACACAGCTGGGAGGAAGGGAGGGACCAGGCCTGTTTCTGTGACCCTCCTCTCCTGAGAACACAGCACAGTGACTTTCCTTCGACCACGGCGTGGGGAGCAGTGATACGCAGCCCAAGCCAACAGGTCTTGGAGGATGGGCAGAGACTGCACAGGCAGATGGGAGGGAACATTCCAAGTAGAGGGAGCATCCGAGCCAAGGAGTGTTCAAGTGCCTTGGGCAACGGGGAGCAATTACAGAGAGTTCCCTGGAAAATGTCAGTTTTGTAATCAAAGGTGGTTGAGCCCCTGATTATTTCTATTCCTCTAAGTCTAAACCCTTATTTCTTGTTGTACTCAGTTCAGGATCTAAAAATAGCATAGACGTGCCCTAGCCAGGTTTGCTCAGTGGACAGAGTCTCAGCCTGTGGACTGAAGGGTCCCAGGTTTGATTCCGGTCAAGGGCACATGCCCAGGTTGCAAGCTCAATCCCCAGAAGGGGGTATGCAAGATGCAGCCAATCAATGATTCTCTCTCATCATTGATGTTTCTCTCTCCCCACTTCCTGTCTGAAATCAATAAAAATATATTTTTAAAATATAAAAAAATAAATAAAAATAGCACAGAAGGGCTCTACAAGTTTGCATTGATCTTACTGGGGTTCCCTGAGCTTTTTGAAACTGTGGGATGGTGTATTTCATCAGTTTGGGACATGTTTCAGTCAGAATCCCTTTAACAATTGTTTCTGTGTAGTCCTTCCCTCTGTCTGCTCCTTCTGAGTCTCCAAATACCCCCATGTCTCACCATTAATGTCTGTTTTTCCATATTTTTCTTCTGTATAATTTGTTTTGAATATTTTCTAATGACTGTCTTTCCACTAGTTAGTATATTATGCTTACAATCGGCCATTCATTGAGTTCTCATTTTAGAAGTAGTATTTCCTCACTTTGAGAATGTCTATTTGATTCTTGTTTTTATTGATTCTATTCCAAATGCCTGATAAAAATTCTCTATTTGGCCATCCATTTCTTTGCCACTCTCTCTCTCTACTTTCTTGAACATATTAATCACAGCTATTTAAAAGTTCCTAACTATTCATATCTAGACCAACTTATTTCAACAGTCTAATTGTTTGCTTAGTTATCTGTGAAGTGGTCCTGCTCCTCACATGTTTGATAATTTTTTATTGTCTGCCAGGCATTTTGAGAAAAGACTGTAAAGACTTCACCCGACATTTGTCAAGGCATCAGCCGGGAGACCGTTCCTTGGAGACGGAGCGGAACCAGGGCTTTGATACCAGTTGGGTCAGAGTTTGGTGAGACACGGTGTACTTCCAGCCTCTGCCTGTTACATGGTGAGACTCCAGGGGCTTCAGTGCCAGCCTGGCAGCTCTTTGTCTCTCTCCTCAACCTGGAAAGCCAGCAGGAGATCCTGTTGCTTAAGTGGAGTATTTGTAATAATTATTTTAAAAAATTCATTATCTGGTGGAAAAGCGTGTATGTGCCTCTTCACACTCTGGGTCCCCAGACACCTCAACTATGCCTCCAACAAGGGCCGGCTGCTAGGAGACTAGCAGGCAAACTTCAAGAGACAAACGGTCTCTACTTCTCTCTGAGCTCTGCACCCAATCCCAGCGTAGGCCAGCCTTGTGGTACATCTAGAAAAATAAAAATGGGAAACACACACACTCTCCATTCCATAACTTCAGGGTGACTTTGCACGTGTTATTAGAGAAATAACAAAACTGTTTGTTAACATGCAGTGAAATACAGTCTCCACTTTACGCTTCTCTCGTCACTGCTATCTGCTTAGGGTGTGGCTCAGATGTGCTGGAATGAAAGCCCTTATGCAGGGGTAGAGGCTTCGTCCATTTCCCTTTTGTGTTCCTTCTTCTGGAAATACGCAGGGGGTGGGTTGGGCCACAGAAAGAAACCTAGCAAATAAAAAAGAATAGGATTTGAATCTGCAATGTGAAGACTCAATGTGTCTGGTCAATGGCTTGGACCCCTTAGAAGATGTGGGAATCCAGTTCAATGATCCAAGCCCTAAAATATTCACAAAGAAAACATGCAGCATCGATAAGAGACGATGAAATAAAGAAGGCCTCAAGCCTAATTCTGTCCTTCCAGCGGCAGGTGGTGACCAGGATGTTGACACACTGAGATGGGGAACCTCCGTCTGCAGGCGCTTCCTAGCCTGGCAGTTTGTAAACAGGAACCCCGCCCAGCATCCTGGGCTGGGGATCCCATGCTCTCTGCCAGCGCCAGCGTTTCCCAAAGATTTCCATCTGGCACAGGCTGGCTCTGGGGTGAGCACAGGCCCTCTCCTTGATGCCCGAGAGAGCTAGAATGGTTGGAGGCACAGTCCAGCCTGCAGAGACGAAAAGATTTACTATTTTTTTAGACTTTTCTAAAAAAAAGTGTGAGGAACTCCGCTTTACATCAATGCCTAAAACGGAGACAATTTTGATCTTCACTTAGAACAAAATATTTTTAGACATTATTTGTGAAACCAATGAAAAACATTCATCAACTTCAACTTTTCTGTTTTCTTCTTATGGCTCAACAATATGTGTAATAAGCGTTAGTTACTCAACAATTCAACATGATGTTTGTCCCTAGTACATTTGCTAAAGGTATGATTTCTCACTTTATTACTCATACATATTAATAATCTCATTTTGAATTCTTCACTCGAAAGTTATTTCTTTAATTTTTATCCAAATTACATGTTTGGGCCACTCTAGCATCAAATTTCAAAATCAATTTTGTTGAACTTTAAAAATATCAATTGTTTCCTGTAAATATCGCGCTGTAAACACCATCAAAAGCATCATGATATCTGTCCAAATATTGGACCTCTGATACTATTTCAGGCCTTCACATCTGTGTCCTCATCTTCGTTGGGTACCTGGACTAGTGGCTGTATCTGGTTTTCTTCCATTGGTGTTAGTAACGGCATGAGTGCATTTGGACACGCAAACGTGCCTGCTGACAATGTTTCCAGCTTTTAAAAACGCACAAAGTCCATTTCTCTGAAGATTTTTCTTTTCTCTTTTCAGTTTTTTTTTTTTTTCTTTTCTGAGTTCCACTCTCATATTCCCTATTTTTTTCTTAATCATCATCTTGGCTTGCTTTCATAGTTTCAAGGATCTAAAAAAAATTACATGTAGTAGTTTCTCAAGTACACACAATTTTAATGTATATTTCTCAAAATGTAAATGACCACAAATCTAAAATAATAAAAGTGTAATATGCCAAAGAGACCGGACATCCTTCCAGACTAAGCCGGGCTTCGAGGGAAGCCTGGGTCCCGGGTGCTGGCAGCTGGGGGAAGAAGGCCTACTCTTGCACGAATTTCGTGCATCTGACCTCCAGTGCAAAAATAAAAAGGAATGGGCATTTCGCTTCAAACATGTTTCCCCTGGGCCTTTACATACACACATTACAGAGGAGAGGAGAATGGAGGCTCCGCTCAGAAGGCCATGTGAGATGTTTGCTACAGCATCTGGTACATAGTAAGTTTTCAATTAATATTAGTCTCTCTCTCTCTTTATTTCTCCTTCCACTTTTCACCACTACTTGAGCTTTTTACTTAACAATGGAATAAAAAGAAAAGAGAAAAGAATTTAAGGTAGGAAGAACATAGGCAATTATGCAACACAATGGAAGCGATTCACAGAAGTTCTCCTTGTCCTCTGACCGCCTTCCAGGTCGCAGCAAAGTCACACTGTGTGCCTTGCTCAGTGCCCTGAGGACACCTCTTCCTAGACTCCCTCTCCCCCACCCGGGTACCCGGTCTTTGGAAGAAACTGTGCTCTGGAGGTCTCCTGGCCAGTGAGTGGGTCTCTCCCAGGCCCAGCTGTTAGCTCGGAGGCTGCGGGGCTACGGGTCCTGCTCACAATGGGGGGCTCCCCACAATGGGGGGCTCCCGGTCCTGGCAGAGCGCCGGTTCTGAGCCCAGTCCCCTTGCCTCCAGGTCTCCTCTGGCCCCAGCTCTGCTCCCCGTGAAGGCAAAGCCCAGAAGAGACAGCAGAGGGCGCCGCAGCCCGCTGTCGGCGCCCAGGCCGGGCTTCACCCACGTGAAACTCCCCCCCGCGCGGCCCTTCCCCGGGGAACTCGGGGCACAGAAACCAGCGCTGCTTCGGCGAACGGCTCCCCGGGGCGCACGACGGTGTCCTGCCGGACCCCCCTCTTACAGCAGCTGCCCTCGTGGTTGGAGAGACGCGGCTTTCGCCTGCCGACTATAGAGAGGACTCACCTGCATCACGCTTCTCCCAGCAGACGGCCCTC
>PVJC01003882.1:0-23303 GCA_004026665.1 Murina feae | reverse complement strand
CTGGTCCCGCTCGGACGCGGGGAGGGGGACAGGGTGCGTGCGGAGGCTGGGGTGGGGGGTCCCCAACTGGCCGAAGGGCCTCCCAGGGACCGTCTAAGGGGGGGTTCCAGCCGGGGTGCTGGCGCCGGCCTGCTCCCTGCCCCGGGCTGTCAGCGCCCTGTCCTCCCTCCCGGAGGCCGCGGCCCACCCGCCCGGGACACACTTGGGCCTAAGGGGCCGTCGGTCACGGTCCAGGCCCGCGTTACCGCCGGTCCCAGCGCTGGGAGCCTCCCCTGCAGGGGCCACGTGGGCAGGCGGGACCCCGGGGGCCGGACACGGAAGCCGGTGCGGTGTGAGCTTCCCTGGGGCCTCCGCCTGCATCAGTGGCAGAGGCGCAGCTGGCGGGGAGGGCTGTCCCCAACCGGGGCGGGGCAGTGCTCACAGCACCCCCAGTGCCTCGGCCTGCAGTCCGGTCCAAGTCCGGTCCGGCTGGCCTTGGCTGGAAGCTGGGAAGCATTTAGGTCTCAGAGGGGAGTGGGTGTCCCTGTCCATAGCTTCTTTCTTTTTTTAATCTCTAACCTAAGTGATTTCCTGTTGATTTTTAGAGAGTAAGGGGAGGGAGAGAAAGAGGAGAGCAGGAGAAACATGGATGGGAGAGAGACATATCGATTGGTTGCCTCCTGCACACGCCCCAACCAGGGGTGGGGATGGAGCCTGCAGCCCAGATAGACATGTGCCCTAGACGGGAATTGAACCTGAGACCGGTGCACAGGCGATGCTCTAACCCTGGAGCCACACAGGCCAGGGCGCTAGTTTCTTTTTTAAAACCAGGAACGCGCTGGAGACGCTCATACGCCCTCTCAGCTGCAGCTGCCCTTGGTCCCACTCCTGCTGCTCCTGTGGCCAGTGGGCTGGCAGGCTCAGGCCTGGGCCCGGCTGGCAGGGCTGGTGGCTGAGCAAAGGGGCGCAGGAGGGAGGTGCCCCGAAGGATTAGGCTGCCCGGTCTCCGCACTGAGCGCCCCTGACTCCAGGCCCAGAAGGCGGGGCAGCGGCTGCCTCCCTGAGGTGACGGCAGAGGGTGTTGCGGCCCCACAGATGGCAATCCTGGCCTCACCTCCCTGTCGTGGGAGCTGCAGAGCGGCTAGACTTTCCTAGGGCACTGGCCGCGGCTCAGCCTCGGACACACTGCGTGCTGGCTGGGGCCCGGTGCCGCGCCCCGGCCACCTCCTGCCTGCCCACCACTCTCTCCTGGCGGCCCTTCGCTGGCCTTTCGGAGGGCGTCAGGGCTGCCCCAAATAGACAGCAAACCCCACGTTCTCAGGAACGAGTTGAGAACTCGGAGCTTTGGGGGTGTAAGCCCTTTTGGGGCCCAGAGCAATTGTGGACCCTTGTGGGGGGTTGGGGTGGGGAGTCCTGATCTGAGTAGGAAGAGGGGCTGCGGGGGAGGCTGGTGTCCTCCCTCTGCGGGTCCCTTCCGATGGCTCTCTCCATGGCACTCAGACCGGCTGGTGATAACCACTGAGGCGTGTGTCTCATCTGGTGAGTCAGTCCCTGGGCCGGGGCGTGGGCCGTGGGCCGTGGGCCGTGGGCCGTGGCCAGGGCGAGGGCATGGAAGGAGCGAGCGGCAGTGGGCTTCGTGGGCCAGTGGCAAGGTGACCGGTCTTCCCTGCCGTTGGCATTCATGGCTCCCGGCTCCTGATGGCACCGCCGGTGTTTCAGCCTTTTGTATGGAGACGTAACTGACATGTAACTTCTCGATCCGTTTCAGGTGAACAACAATACGACTCCGTGGTTGCGTACATTTGAAATGATCACCGCAGGCCGTCGGTAACACCCACCACCACACCGACTTACAGGTTCTTTTCATGTGATGAGAACTTTTAAGGTCTAGTCTCTTCGCAGTTTTCAAATGTACAATCCAGCGTTGTTAACGATGGAGTCGCCGGGCGGCGCGTCACATCTCCGTGACTCATTTACTTTACAAGCGGGAGCGGTGCCACTCGACCCCTGCACATCAGGGCGGCCTCAGACAGTACTGCTCGCCTGCCCCGGCCCAGTGGTCCTCACATCTCTGTGCTGACCAAGCAGCCCATGCATTTCAGTGGCTCCTGGGGCTGAGAGTGTGCCAAGGCTCATCAGGGCCTGAAAGGGCATCTCAGTCTGCACCTGGGTCCAGACTAACTGTGAGCCACACCTGGCAGCAGCTGCCGACGTGTGCGAGTCGCCTCCCAGGGGGCCTGGGAGGTGACGTCTCTCGCCTCTGCCCTAGGCCCTGACCCCTGAGCCCTGGGCCCTGAACCCAGAGCCCTGAGCCCTGGGTCCTGGGTCCTAGCCCTGGGCCCTGGGTCCTGAACCCAGAGCCCTGAGCCCTGGGTCCTGGGTCCTAGCCCTGGGCCCTGAGCGCTAGCCAGTTCAGAACTATTCTCTCCTTGCTGCCCATCCCACTAAACTGTGAGCACAGTCCTGCTGGCATCAGAGCCAGGTGACCGAGGGGACACCCGTGGGCAGCAGCCACAGAAACCAGGGCACCAGCTGCACGCCCAGGCTTCCAGGAGATGCCAGCCTGTGTGGCATGGAGAGGCACAGTGCAAAGAGAGCACCTGCCCTCCGGAGCCTTCCGAGAGGATTCCAGGTGCCCTTAGATGTGTGTCTAATTAGAAGCCTATCTGTGTCTAATTAGAAGGCTGCCTCTCCGGCCACGGCTGTGGAAATAAGCTAATGGGCCTTTGTCACAGGGAGACTGGGCGCCTCAGTCTGTGCCTCTCTGGGGCCCTGGGAGGGGTGGCAGGTTAAGAACCTTTCTCCACGTAACCATCCTGGGGGCCTGTGGGCATAGTCTCCACCGGCCACCAGAGCCAGGCAATCTAGAGGTGCCCTTGGGCAGAGGGAGCTACTGATGGGCTGGAGGGAGGCAGGGGGAGGGGGCAGGGATGCTGCCTGCTGGCCTCCGTCTTTGGAGAGACACAGTCGGCCCTGGATGTGTTAACTTAGATGCCTGCTCTTCAGGCCGAGGCTTTAAGATCCGCAAATAAGCCTCTTCCTCAGAAAGGCTGGGTGCTCTTCAGTCCGCAGCCTCTGCTCGGGGCCCCGGAGGTGGGGGGGCTGTCCATGCGTGAGCCCTTTAAGGACTATTTCTTAGTTTGCTGCAGCCTGTGGGTCTCATGGAGTCAGCCTCCTTGGCTTTCAAAGCTCCATGTTGTGGGGGCTTGTCGCTCAGGTGCAAGTCTTAAAAGCTGGGGTGCCAGATGCAGGGCTCAAGCCCTTTGCTCCCCAGGGAGAAGCTCAAGGGTGAGCCTGGAACTCACGCCATTGCGGTTGCCACACTGGGGGTGGGATTTATGGCCACATGATGGCCGAGGCCTCTCCTTGCCCAGTGTGTGGGAGTTGCTCAGCCAGTTCTGGGTTTTCATTTTCGAGGCAATTGTTCTGTGTGTCGCTGTGTTGTGTTTGTGGGAGGAAGTGAATGCAGCCCCTCCCCATCCAGCCGTGTTGAACTAGAGCCTGCTGCTGGGGGCCGATGAAGGCTTCAGGAGTCTGGGAGGGTAGCAGGCCTCCCACTCGGGAACCAGAGGAGAGGCCGTGGGGAGTGCACAGTCTTTGCCGAGCTTCTCCGTGGAGGTGGTTCCGTTTCCCTCCCTTTGACTTTGGGCCGGACCACACACAGGCAAGGGCCCTGCAGCCACTTCGGGATCTAGCTTTTAAGAGAACTGGCAGCTTCCGCCTGGGTCCCTTGAGGTCTTGAGTACCTACCTGCTGGGAAGGGCCTGTGGCGAGGCTGAGACCCCACAGAGGGTGAGGGCCCAGGCAATCCCAGCTTCCTGCTGTCCCCACCGAGGGCCAGGAATGTGAGGAGAGCCATCCTGGGCGCTCTAAGCAGCCCACAGGGCACCAGTCATCCCAGGTCCTGCCACCTGGAGCAGGAGAATCACCCAGTGGCGCCCTGCCCACAGTCCTCAAATGGTTTAAGTAAAATGCTGGTTAAAGCAACTAAGTACGCAGGACAGGCACGCCCCATTTTATTTCACTCGCTGTGCTGCGTTTCACACGTTACAGTTGCACAGGTTACCGTTGTACATGTTACAGTCGTACAAGCTGAGGGCGGGACCCTCCACCAGTGGATGGGTGCGTATGACTCACTTTATTGCTGTGGCCTGTGGCAATAGCTCTGAGGCAGGTGTGGAGGTGAAGTGGCCACTGGTCACCCGCGCCCTGGCTACAGGGAGAGGTCGTGACGGAAGACGCGGCTCCCAGGGGCGCTGTGCGGGCCTGACAGGCGGTCGGGAGGCACTTGGGGTTCTTAGGGCTTACACTTGGGAGCTGGGCTTGTTTTGTTCCTCTCAGTCTGTTGCGTCAGCAAGCAGCCTGCAAGGGCCTCGGGCGCAGTTTTCTCACAGATGGGCTGAGCGGTATAAACTGGAGCTCGCTGCTTTGCCTTTTGGTTGCTGAGAACAGTGACCGACTTTGAAATCCACGACTCCTGTGTGATCACGGAGGGGGCACAGCACCCGTAGCGGGATGTCCCCGCAACACCAGTCGTGGGGCCCGATTGGACCGGAGTGTAAAGTCAGCATCGCTGCCGTTTATCCTGAGGAAGGAAAGGTGTTACCTGCGGTATTTAATAGAAGTTGGTTTTGACACAAAGAATTTCATTGGCTTCCACTAAGCCAATGCTTCTTGGATAAGAAAAAGGGAAACCTGGGTGCAGAGTGGGGGTGAGCCTGGATCAGCCCCTGAGTCATTGGCTCCGCTAACGGTAACTCTGCCCTCTCACAGGGAGACACCCACCTGCTGGCAGGGCTCCACCTAGTGAGGAGCAGCCAAGGGTCAGGTAGCTCAGGCCCCACAACACCGGCACCTGGAACGCCCCACCCTCTCCCTGTTCACATGAGCTGTCCAGGAGCTTTTTAAAGCTTAGGGTGGAGTTTCTCAGAGAAACTAGCTCAGGAACCATCCGTGTCATTAAACACTTGGGTTCTTATTAAAATAAAGACCCTGTGGTTCCCTCCAGACCTCTGATGCCAAACCTCTGAGTCTAGAGCTGAGCAATAAGAATTCAAAAACCACATTCCCTGGTGGTGCTGATATCTGACAGCCACCAGGGGGCACTCCCGTGATGGCTTGGGCTTTTCAAAGGCTTTTGTGCCTCCAGGTTTGGTCCAGGATGGGGCAGAGCAGTTGTTTTCTGGAACTGAGATTCGCAGGGAGAACATCTGTGTAGTATGAGATTGCTGCAGCACTGCAAAGCCCCCTTTCCACTGAGGGTCTCCAAAAGCGGGGGTTCCTCCTCATTCTCTGGCCTTCAGGTGCACTGTAGTGTCTTCCCTGCCCCCAGCCCCCAGCCCCACCCCATTCAGGACCCAGTGTCCATGGTGCTCACAGTCCAGGTCCCTGCAGCAAGGACCCAAGCACTCAGGCTAGTCAGGAAACCATAACTGGGACTAATTCAACTGAGAAAGTGCAGATAAACGATTGGCTCTGGAGTCAAAGGCCCAGTTTGGATCCCAGCTCTTCTGCTCACCAGAGGATTTACTGCAAACAAAGGATCAGATCTCTCTACGCTTCAGTTTCTTGTTTTGTAAAATGAGGAAATGACAATACCCCCCTCACAGGACCATCGTGAGGACTCATGGGACTAATGCACACAACACACTCGTGTCCTTGGTACAGATTATACAGGTGACTAGAGGCCCACCAACGAAATCGCGCCAAGACCCAGACCCAGCGCATCGTGGAACACAGCCTCACTGTGCACACAGCCCCACCCACCTTGAAGACAGTTGTGGATGGAGATAAGAATAGTTCCCTGCCCTAACCTTTCCTTCTCTAGGAGCACTTAAAGTGACCTTCGTTGGAAGATGAGAATTGAACAGAGTAACACTTACTTGTTCCCATGAAGAAATCATATGACATTCAGCAGGTGCCTTTTGGCGTTTGGTCGTGACAGCATGATGGCCACAGGGTTTTATAATAGAAACTAGAGGCCTGGTGCATGAAATATGTGCATGGAGGGGGGTCCCCTCAGCCCAGCCTGCACCCTCTCTAATCTGGGACTCCTTGGGGGATGTCCAACTGCCGGTTCCCCAGGGAATCGGGCCTAAACCAGCAGTCGGACATCCCTCTCACAATCCAGGACCACTGGCTCCTAACTGCTCACCTGCCTGATCACCCCTAACTGGCCCCCTGCCAGCCTGATCACCCCTAACTCCCCCCCCCCACTGGCCTGGTTGCTCCCAACTGCCCCCACTCCTGCTGGCCTGATCACACCAGCAGTCTGCTATTCAGTCATTTGGTTGTCCCTCACTAACCCCCCTGCCGGCCTGGTTGCCCCATGCAACCTGCTGTTCAGTCGTTACTATGATGGAGTCCAAGACAATTTACATATTCCTCTATTATTAGTATAGATTACAGCTGAGAAGCCATGACACATGAGGAGAAGAAGAAATTACATTGGGAAGATTTAATATTTTTTCAACTCTTCTTCAACGTATTAATGATTATTACTTGAGAAGAGAAATTAATAATTGTTTGTATAATTTGAAGTGGTAGGACCAGGAATAGTTATAAAAATTAAAGGGAAATGCATGTTCTCTGGGTAACAGGAAGGCCTTGAAAGAGAAGTTTGGAGATAAAATGTGCTGCCTTGGGAATGCACTGAGTTCCCTCCCCATCCTGGACGTGCTCACATCCAGGTGGCTGAACATGTAGCTGGACAATGAAGAAGAGATGGAACCCTGGGCTGGGAGGGGACACTGCACAGCTTTACATGGAGGTATCTTTCCATCTTGGGTCTGTGACTCATGACTCCAAGTTTATTTAAAGAGCACAAGTCCAATAGAAAAGGGGGAAGGATGGCATTTTCACAAAGTGAGTCCTGGTCTGTCTTCTTGGCTTCCAGCCCAGGAAATCACCACTAATCAACTACCGGAGACAGTAATCTGTTTCCTGAAACTCCCCATCATTGATCCCAGGTTTTGCCTCTAGAACCACAGAGATCACCCTTGGTTTGTCCTTCACACCACAATGTGTCAAACACTTAAGGACGGTGGTCAGCAACTCTGACCTGCCTGCCCCACCATGTCTTTTCTCTTTTGGGGTAGAATTGCTTATTCCCACTGCCTGCAGGTGAAGTCCTAGACCTATTCTAGCTGGAATCTTTGTTTTCTCTTATTGGGGTGACATCTATACTAATAATAGAGGAATATGCAGATTATCTGGGACACCATCACAGTAATGACTGAACAGCAGGCTGTGTGGGGTGACCAGGCCAGCGGGGGGGGGGGGGGGGGGGGGGGGGGGGGGGGGGGGGGGGGGGGGGGGGGGGGGGAGGGGGGCATTTGGGGGCTATCAGGCAGGCAGGCAGGTGATCAGTTAGGAGCCAGTGGTCCTGGATTGTGAGAGGGATGTCCGACTGCTGATCCGAAGGATCAGGCCTAAACCAGCAGTCATACATCCCCTGAGGGATCCCAGATTGGAGAGGGTACAGGCTAGCTGAGAGGATGTCCCCCACCCCTGTGCATGAATTTCATGCACTGGGCCTCTAGTTGGTTAACAAAATTATGTAGGTATCACATGTACGATTCCATAACACAGCATCCATGTGTTGTATGCTGTGTTCACCACCCCAAGGTGGAATCCTTACTGTTAAGCTAGACGGCAGTTACGGTGCATGTGTCCATAGGCAGAGCCTCATTAACTTGAAATGTGCCTGTGTTGGGCTGAATTATCTTTGTACAAACAGAAAAAAAAGAGTTTACTAAGCATATTCATTGTCTTAAGATTGCAGAGCAAGTCAAACGCTTTAAGCTCTTGAGAAAAATTACTAGGTCCGTTACACATCCTTCCTAGCACTTCCCAAGAAAAGCGACTAAAGACCACCTCCAGGCACCTTTATTAGTCTCTTCCAGTTTGCTACTTAAACTGGAATAGAACTCCCTTCTTAAATGTGTTTTCTAAGAGCTTTCACTCCCAGGCACACAGGGTAGGTGTAGTGTGTGTGTATGCACGCATGTATGTGTGTATGCATGCATGCATGTATGTGTGTGTGTGAACAATGGGGCCGGGGCTGGGGTTGGGGAAGGAGATGGATAACTTGGTTTTGCAATGGGATCCAGAGGATACTGACTCAAATGTCTACCTCTACCCATTGGGCTGGTTACCTCAGTGTGTGCAGTGAGCTGAAGGGTGTGAGGCAGCAGGGAGGTGTCAGTGCCAAAGTGCAGGACACACACCTCCCAAGCCATTTTTCCTTCTGCAAAGGGAGCTGGATTTTGTTGGCGGATAGCCATTTTGTGATGCTTTTCTTACATGCCCATTTACAGAAACACAGGGAGGGGGTGTCTGGGTGTCTCACTAAGAGATTCAGGGGAATGCTAACAAGATTAAAAAACAAGAATGGGTAGAGGGATCAGCCCATTTAAAAGAAGACAGTACTTCAGTTAAGGAAAAGGAATGAGAGGTACACTCCAGAACACGTGAGGAGGTTCCTTATGCACTGCATTTACCTAAAGATACTAAGTAAGGCGCCCAAGGGGTATGTGCCTGGGAGCTCAGGCTGAAAGTGGATCAGGAGGCATAACCTGAAGGGTGAAATGAGCTGCATGTTTAGGGCAGGGCTGTGCTTGGCATAGGGGCTGTTGAAGAGGCACAATGAGATATGTTTCTTTAGAGGAAGGCAGGAAGGAAATTAGAGATGTGTTCACAGCATTGCAGGCAACACCACTGATGAAATGTGATGAGAGGAGGAGAAGGTGCAAGCTCGCTTCCATCTCAGGTGTGATGAGTCAGATGCACGAAGGCAAGGCAGGAGGCGATGTTGGATTTGCAAGGCTGGAGGAATGGACAGGCTAATCGGAGAAGGAATCACGGGAGGGCTAGGGAGATGTGAGAGAGCTATAGAAAGGTGAGCAAGAATGGGCCAAAGCACCAGCAAATAAAACCAAGTTTCCAATGCTGCTGGCATCTCCGAGTCTTTGAGTTGCAGCTTACCTACACAGTGGATAAGCAGCCTTCTTTCTGTCCGTACCAGGGCAGAGGAAATGCGCTGTTCTGCAACAGAAGGATTTAGGTAAAGATTTCTTCTTGTTTATTTAGTTAACTTTTTATTGAGCTTTTTTCATTAAAGTCTAGCTGACATAAAATATTATAGTAGCTTTGGGTAGTACAACGTGGTGGTTTGACATTTCTATACCTTACAATGTGATTCCTATAAGTCTAGTAACCAACTGTCTATACAAAGTATTGGTGTTACTGATGATATACCCTGGGCTGTATATTACATCCCATTTATTTTATAACTGGAAGTTTGTCACTCTTCCTCCTAGTTATCTTTTCACTCATCCCCTCCAATCCTCTCCCCTCTGACAATCATCGGTTTGTTCTATCTATGAATCTGTTTCTGTTTTGTTTTGCTTTGTTTGTTATGTGTATTTTGTTTTATTTTAGATCCCATATATAAGTGAAATCATACTGTATTTGTCTTTCTGTCTGACTTATTTCTCTTAGTATAATACCCTGTCCATCCATGTTGTCACAAATGGCAAGATTTTATTCTTTAGTACTGTGGAATAATATTTCAGTATGTATCTACCGTATTTTCCAGCATATAAGATGACTTTTTAACCCAGGAAAATCTTCTCAAAAGTCGGGGGTCATCTTATATGCCAGGTATCATCTTATAGGGCGGGTGCTGAAACTTCCGAGCTGGACTGGAAAATCTGTGGCCGCCGCATACAGTGGGGGGAGCTCAAAAATGGCTGCACTCCATTCATTTCAGTGGAGTCAGGTGGAGACTGCAAGTGTCTCTGGTCGGCTCCTTTTTGTGCCGCATACGGTCTCCTTCTGGACTTTTTAACACAGGAAAATCTTCTCAAAAGTTGGGGGTCGTCTTATACACCTAGTCGTCTTATACGCCAGAAAATAAGGTATATAAATACTATGTTGGAAAAAGTGGTGAAAGTGGGGGGTCCTTGTCTTTTCCTGATATTAGAGGTTATGTTAATGTAGCTTCTCACATTGATTTGTGGGTATTGAACCATCCTTCCATCCCTGGAATAAATCCCACTTGGTCATGGTATATGATCCTTTTCATATATTGTTGAATTTGGTTTGCTAATATTTTGTTGAGGATTTCACATAGATGTTCATCAGGGATAGTGACCTGTAATTTTATTTTTTTGTAGTGTCTTTGTTTGATTTTAATATCAGGATAATGTTGACCTGGTAGAATGAGTTTGAAAGCATTTATTTCTCTTCAATGTTTTGAATAGTTTGAGAAGGAAAGCTATTGATTCTTCTTTAAATGTTTGGTAGGATTTACTGTGAAGATGTCTGGTTATGGACTTTTGTTTATTGAGAGTTTTTAAAAATTACTGCAATCAATTTTGTTACTAGTCATTGGTTTGTTCAGATTTTCTGTTTCTTTCTGGTTCAGTCTTGGAAGATTACATGTTTCTAAAATTTATCCATTCCTTCTAGGTTGTCCAATGGTTTGGCATATAATTGTTCACAGCATTATTTTATGACACTTTGTATTTCTATGGTGTTGGTTGTCACTTCTCTTTTGTTGAGTTTATGTATTTGGGCTCTCTTTTTTTCTTGATGAGTCTGATTAGAGGATTGTCAATTTTATTTGTTCTTTTAAAGAACTAGTTCTTAGTTTAACTGATCTTTTCTTAAGTCTCTACTTCACTTATTGCTACTCTGATCTTTATTATTTCCTTCTCCACTTACTTTGGGTTTTGCTTGTTCTTCTTTTCTAGTTCCTTGAGGTGTAAAGTTAGATTGTTTATTGGAGACTTTTCCTGCCCTGTGAAGTAGGCCTGTATAGCTATGAACTTCCTCCTTAGAACTGCTTTTTCTGCTTTTTATACATTTTGGAAAGTTATTTTCACTTGTCTCAAGGTATTTTTTGATTTCTTGCTTGAATTCCTCTTTGATTCGTTGGTTGTTTAGTAGCTTGTTGTTTAATCTCCACATCTTCATGTTTTTCCTTTTTTCTTCCAGTAGTTGATTTCTAGTTTCCTATCATTGTGGTTGGGAAACCTTTCTTGATATAATTTTAATCTTCTTGAATTTGTTGAGGTTTGTTTTGTGGCCTAATATATGGTCTATTCTGGAAAATGTTCTATGTACACTTGGGAGAGATGTGTATTCTGAAATTTTGGGGTGAAATGGTCTATAAATGTCTATTAAACTTATCTGATCTTATGTGACATTTCAGGCCATTTCCTTATTAATGTTCTGCTTGGATGATCTATCCATTGAGGTAAGTGGGGGTATTAAAGTCTCCAACTATTATTGTATTAATGTTAGTTTCTACCTTTTTGTCCATTAATATTTGCTTTAAATATAAAGCTGCTTCTATGTTGGGTGTGTAGATATTTATAATTGTTATATCCTCTTCTTGGACTGACTCTTGAATCATTATGTAATATCCTTCTTTGTCTCTTTTTACACTCTTTGTCTTAAAATCTATTTTGTCCTGCTATGAGTAATGCTACCCAGCTTTCTCTTTACTTCTATTTGCATGGAATATCTTTTCCATCCTTTCACTTTCCGTCTGTGTCTTTTGATCTGAAGTAAGACTTTTGTAGGCAGCATATAGATGGGTTTTATTTTTATCTATTCAGCCTATATATTTTGAGTGGAGCATTTAGTCCATTTATATTTAAATTAGTTATTGATGGGTATATACTTATTACCATTTTGTTAATTGTACATATTTTGGTTGTTTTTATAGTTTTATTCCCGCCCCCCTTCTCTTGATCTCTTTCTTTATGGTTTGTTGGTTTTCTTTAGTGTTACATTTCGTTTCCTTTCTCTATTTTCTGTGTATCTTTTATAGGTTCTTGGTTTGTGGTTACCATGAAGTTCATATGCATTGACCTGTATCTATTTTAAGCAGTGTATTTTCAGCTGATAGACATTTTAAGTTCAAACACATAAAAGCACTAGTTTTACTCCACACTTTGTTTTCAACCTTATAAATATTTTTATTTATGTAGCCCCTAACTACTTATTGTAATTACAGTGGATTTTGATATGTTTTTCTTTTAACCTTCATGCTAGCTTTTTAAGTGGAAGGTCCACAGCCTTTACTATATATTTGCCTTTACTAGCAAGATCTTTTCTTTCACATGTTTATTTCAGGTTATGGCCTTTTCTTTTCCACGTAAAGAAGACCCTTTAACATTTCTTGCAAAGTTGACTTAGTGGTGATGAATTCCTGTAGCTTTTACTTGTCTTGGAAACTATCTTTCAATTCTGAATGATCACCTTGCTGGTAGAGAGTATTCTAGACTATAGGTTCTTTCCTTTTGGTACTTTAATATAGCCTGCCTCTCCCTCGGCCTGTTGAAGTTACTGCTGAGAAATCAGTGGGTAGGCTTTTGGGGTTTCTCTTTTAATCTTGTTGCCTTCAAGATTCTCTCTTTTAACTTTTGCCATTTAATACTATGTCTTGGTGTGGGTCTCTTTGAGTTCATCTATGCATACTGGGCCTAGACGTCTGTTTCCTTCTCCAGGTTAGGAAAATTTTCAGCCATTATTTCTTCAAATAGGTTTTCTGCCCCTTTCTCTCTCTTCCTTCTGGTACCCTGATAATGTAAATGTTAGTATACTTGATGTTTTCCCAGAGGTCCTTCAACTATCTTCATTTTTAAAAAATAGTTTCTTTTTGCTGTTCTGATTGGGTGATTTCTGCTATTCCGTCTCCTGGTCACTAATTTGTTCTTTAGTATTATCTAACCTGCTATTGATTCCCTCTAGTGTACTCTTTAAAAAATTTTTTTACTGAGAGAGAGAGGGATAGAGAGTTAGAAACATCGATGAGAGAGAAACATTGATCAGCTGCCTCCTGCACACTCCCTACTGGGGATGTGCCCGCAACCAAGATACATGCCCTTGACCAGAATCGAACCTGGGACCCTTCAGTTCTCATGCTGACGCTCTATCCACCGAGCCAAACTGGTTAGGGCTCTAATGTACTTTTCTTTCAGTTATTGTATTTTTTCACCTCTGATTGGTTCTTTTTAAATATTTTTAAAATCTTTGTTAAAGTTTGCACTGTGTTCCCTATTCTCCCAAGTTTGGTGAGCATCCTTATGACCATTACTTGGAATTCTCTACTTATCTCCACGTCAGGGCTTTTTCCTGCTTTTATTTTCCTATTCTTTCATAGGGACCTACTTGTCTCACTTTGACTTTCTGCATTTGTTTCTATTAATTGGATGAAACAGCTACCTCTCCTACCACTGAAGGAGTGGCCTTGCGTAGAAGTGACGTATGTATAGGCTGTGAGTTCCAGTTGGCTCTGGCAGGCTGACTGCAATTGAAGTGGTCACTCATGTGCCAGGGGTGCCTTGGCAGGCCACCTGTTGGAGCTGGAGCTGGTGCTGGCCAAGGTCTCCTGAGGCATGTGGCTCTGGGGACACTATGGTGGCCAGCTAGCTGGAGCTGGAGCAGGCACAGGGCAGAGCAGTTTTATTGCTGTGCTCAGGGCAGGTGAATCCACATAGGAGACCCTAATTGATACCCTTCCTTACTGCAAGGGCGTTCCATTGGGGTAGTGTTCCCACAGACTCTATCTCTCCTACCCTTCTCTATGTGTGTCTCTCTCCCATTTGATGTGTAGAAGTTGTTCAACCAGCCATTGGTGGTTCTTCAGGAGAAACCGATCTCCTGAAGAGGAGGTATGTATTTGCTGTGTTCATAAGGCCACTACTATTTCACCAGATGAGTAAACGAAACTAAAAAAAGATTAGATAGCCCTAGCTGGTTTGGCTCAGTGGATAGAGCATCAGTCTGTGGACCAAAGGGTCCCAGGTTTGATTCCAGTCAAGGGCATGTACCTTGGTTACAGGCTCCTCCCCAGCCCGGGCCCTGGTTAAAGCTCATGTAGGAGGCAACCAATTGATATGTTTCTCTCACTTTGATGTTTCTGTCTTTCCCTCTCTCTTCCACTCTCCCTAAAAATCAATGGAAAAACATTCTCAGGTAGTGATTAACAACAACAAAAATTCCCTTATTTACCCAAAGATACAGTGCTACATAATGGCTGGGATTTGAGTCCCAGTCTAAGTCAAATGTCTTTTTCTAATCAGAGAATGACAAGTCCATATGGACAGGTGGCATCGTTCCTATGGGGGAAAGGTAGTCACATTGTGGTATCATGCTTCAGAAACCACAGTTGGTGTGAAACAGCATGCATGTTTGTATGGATCTGTAAGGTGAACCTTCTTGCACTTGAACCTGTTTGGCTCAGCGTGGGGGGAGCAGCACCAGGTTGTTGCTGGAATACATCTGCTGTGAGACTGGATGGACTCCGTGAAGGTCACTCTTCCACTTTTAACTGAAGCTCTGCCCTCAGACGCTCACTTTTATCCCCACGTGGAGTTACTAATCCAACACAATCCTATCTGTTTACAACCTGCAGCACATTTCCAGTGCAATCGGCCCCTTCAGCCAGCTCCTGAAGGAGGACCTTCTATCATTGTAGACCAGTGGCACCTTCTCCCAGGAACTCCCAACCGATGACCAAGGCCTTCAGAAATAATGTAGACACCCTCCAAACCAGGTAAGGGTCATGGTCTAAACACACCGCTTTAGTGTGTCAATCAGAGTATCTTGTGGCATCTGGTGTCACCCTGTGCTGTTAATTCTAGAATCTGTAGGATTGTTGCACCAATTAAAAGGAAGAAACTCTGTTAGCTCTCAATTAGCTGCACCACTGGAGAGGAACAGTGATGTGGTAGACTTTGCAATTTTGGTTCCTTTGGTTTTGGAATGCACTATTTTCTCAGTAGATTAACTTTTCTAATTATATTTTGCACAGCCTAATATTAACTGGCATTTGTATTTCCTGAGCACACAACATCTAACACTGAGGTGGGGACACAATAGCGGCCCAAACTGTGCTGGTCTCAGGGAATAACAATGCTGTTGTGAAAAATCCACACGTGGATAATGAACAGAGAACTAATTATAACGTGCTCTGCAAATATTAAATCTGCAGCAGAGAAGGCAAATTAGGAATTCTCCACGGACATGTGAACAGAGATTTTAAAAGCTTATTGAAATTCTAAAAGGCACAGAAACTTCCAAGAATCGTCTTCCGCATTAATGGAGCCAGATGAAAAGATGAGGCCAGTGAGTGACTGGGTGGTCGTTCAAACAAGAAAACCTCAAGCAGTAATACCAAAGCGTTTTACAAGAGCGTTTAAAATGAATTTTATTGTTGGACTTTTACAAGTAGTCTTTAAAGGTTTCAAACAAGAACTCTGTTGCAAAAATCTAATAAATAGCTTACCCCAAGTCCCCAAACAAAATGTAAAACAAAGTAAAAACTAAACTCAGGCGGATAAGCAAGCCTTCAGAATGCTTAAATGCTAGTGACATTTCTCATTGATAATGAGATATCAGGCAATGCACAATCTCCTTCACACACGTCAGACCATTGAGATCTTTACAGAGCACTCGGAAATCTTCCCATTTCCATGACAGAAATGTCACCAGGAAAAAAAAAAAAAATCCCATGGAGAAATCACAATCATGAATGAAACTAGCATAAAAGTCGGGGGTTGGGGTTCGGGGAGGAGAGGGGAAAACCCCGTTTCTTCAGGGCGGAGTGAGGAATGAGTCGGGTTCCTTGGGGCAGGGAATGTCCAAGCAGATGACACGAGATCGCTGCATGTTCCCACTGGAAGGGCACAGGTGTCAGTTTCCTGACAATTATGAAGGCTAGAAACAGGGCCAGCACTGCTGGGCCCAGTGTGCGCGCTCTGCAGGGCCTTGGACAATGGCCAGGCCCCCCAGCGGCTGCATCACGAGGCAGGAAAAGCAGCACATGGACCATTTCTGCAGCAGAAACTTTGGTGGCCGCAGAAGGATGCAGAAAGTGCCGTGCTCCGGGTGCACACTCTGGGACATGCAGGTTTCAGAAGCCCATTCCACTATCACAGTCATTGCTCCTAAGAAGCAAGTATTAAAATTCACAATTTAAAACCCTCTTTTCCTAGTTTCAAACACTGGTGAAATCTTGCTTTGGAGACAAGGGTTTATTAGTTTTTTTTTAATAAGGTCGTTTTGAGTGAGCTAAAAGTACAATTTTGCTGCCTTTTTCATCGTTTAAAAATCTCCAGTGCGATGCGTTTGGCCCAAAGGCATACAGATAATATTGCAGGCTGCAAGAATTCTGAAATCAATCAGTGTTTGGAGCCTGGAAACTGCAGGGAGGCCGATTCCAATTTGGTGGGATTCACTGAAGCCAAAATGAGGGTGCTCCCTCCGAGGAGCACAGCACCTGGGGCCATCTCCTCAGGAAAGGAGGAGGGAATGAGGGCCCCAGGCAGGACTAGAGGGGCGTGGCCTGCAGGCTTTACTGTAGGATAATAACCCGGTCCTGCAGGACAGGAACCAACAGCACAGGCTGCTGCACAGGTCAGCAGCGGAGGCAGGCCCTGCCTCCCGGCATTTCAGGAATGCAGGTAAGGAAACCTCTTCCCCAAATACACAATTTTTGAAGCCTTTTACTTTCCTAGGAGCAATGATATTCGTTGGGATAATGAGGGAAAGCGTGGGTTGCTGGGGTTACCTGAAGTAGTTAAGAAAGAGCCGAAGGAAATAGAGGCAGAAAAGCCAGGGAACCTCGTCCTAGGCCCAGTTTCTTTTTAAATACATAACAGATAAAGATATTGTGCAAAAAAATAAAGACATTCACATTTTAGCAGTTAAACTTTATTTTACTTTTTAAAATTTTTACTTTTTTGTTTTTCTTTTCTACAAAAGGCAGACAATGATTGTTGATCTGCAATTGTTGTGTGTGTGTAACCCCAAAAGTGGGCCGAGTAGGTGGGAAGCTGAGCGGGGAGCCTGAGGACGCCCGCTGGCATGACCAGGGCCCGCACAGCCTCTGGGAGGCGCCCCTAGCTCATGTCGATGGTGTTGAAGACCCACTCCGTGAACTTCTTGAGCTTGTCCGAGGCGTTCTGGGACTCCTCCTGCAGCCTCAGGTTGTCCTCTCGCAGGTGCTGGACTTCTGCCTGAAGGTGCGCTTTGTCTTCCTTTTCCTGAGGCAGAAAGAGAAGGACTGAGCACGCATCCACCTCACCGGGCTGCCGGGCAGAGTGGCTGTGGGTCTGTCTGCATCCTCCGCCCGTGTCCACTACTCCTGCCACTAAACTTCTGGAGCCAGGCCTCGTCCTGGGTGTTCAGATCTGCTCACCCAGGGAGCAAGACGGCCAGATTCGCGACAGGTTTATCTTGGGATGTAAACAATGTGTTTAATGTCTTTGTTCATAAGGACTGTCTTGCGGTTTAGACTGCTGTTCTGGTGGCTGCTGCCTTAATACAGTCAAAGCCACTCGAGAAACAAGACAAGGTGAAGGTCTCTGGGCAGGGAGGCGTGGCCACAATGACATGTGGGTCTGGGCTTCTGACCCACGGACAGGGGTGGGAGCTCAGAGGGCGCGGCTGAGGCTTGAGGCTTCCACAAAGGGAGCCCATGAAGGCCTTCTTGCACTATGGGGCCAGTGGGAACCCCCAAACACCCCCCTCTTGCCCCGCTAAGGAGCATGACGTAAAGGGGCCGGCTGCTGGAGAAGACGCCTACCTTCTTCAGGTCTTCCCGAAGCATCTTCAGCATCCCCTCCAGCTGGTCCACCTTCGAGGCCAGAGTGGGAGACGAGTCCTTACTGCTGGAACGAGAAACAGTCCACATTGGCGGGAGCCTCCCCAGCGGGGTTTGCTTGGCATTTTTTTAAATGGAGGCGGCTGTATTTGTAACATGGTTTTCAATGTTAAATCACTCAGGATGGCAACCCAATGGGCATGTTCACTTTAAAAAAGAAAATGGTCGTCTCAACAAAGGGCTGTACAAGCAGGAACTACAGCCAATCCATGGCTTCCTTTGTTCAAGAGGCTGCATTTCGTAACAAAAGCACACAGGACAATAAGTGAAATGGTCTCCGTGGCAGCAAGCTTTCTGGCGGGTTCACGGGGAACAGTGTTCCCAGGACTCCTGTCTGCAGTGGCTTTAAGAAGGGGGGCTGATGTAAGGGCCACCTCAGGCAATAAGGAGGCAGGTCTCTGGGTCCCCAGAAAATAGTCTGTACCACTATCCAGCTGTAAGTTACTGTGCTCACATCTTAAAAACGAGTCTAAATATCTTTACTTTTAAAATAAGACTATGTGTTTCAAAAGCTTGTCAGCCTACCCTTAATGTTTTATATTCTTTGCTATTATGATCAGCAAGCTAGACACACAATTTTCTTTTTTTAAAAATATTTTTATTATTTCAGAGAGGAAGGGAGAGGGAGAGAGAGACAGAAGATCAATGATGAGAGAGAATCATTGATCGGCTGCCTTCTGTTTCCCCCCCACTGGGGATCGAACTCGCAACGCAGGCATGTGCCCTTCAGTCCGCAGGCCGACGCTCTATCCACTGAGCCAAACCAGCTAGGGCTATGTGTCCCTGGCTGACCACTGAGATGCTGTAATATACAGTAAGTCCGCACTTAACACCAAGCACAGGATCTGCAACTTCAAGTGAAACGACATATAACCAATTTTACTACAGCCTCATTGACATAACCAAGAGTTAAGTTGCTTCAGCATCTCATCAACGTTACAATGAAACGATGTTTTCAAGGTCTGCTGGTATAATATTGTCACACGTATATCCACTATCCTCACCACCTGGAACGGAGGGGAAAACACCTGCCTCTGAACGTTACTCAGAAGTCAAGTTCATGTTCTTAGCTCACAAGAAAACGCTTTGGGTCTCAGTTATTGCTTATTTATTTTACATGCATTCTTAGGTACCGCGTGGCCCAGACCTAGTGCAGAGCTGGAGCTGCCAGGACGCAGGCACATTCCTAAGCATGACCAACAGTTGGCTGTGGATGAGACTCGAGGGCTAACCACACAGGAATCTGGGGATGTTTTAGCACAAATGATTCTTCTTACCATGCTTCCTAACGCCAAGGGTATAAGTGTATCACACATTAAATAAAGAATATTCATAATTCCCACTCTAAGTTACCAAGGATGGTTTAACTGTGTTTACAGTGTTCAGTTACAAAGTGTTCTAACTGAAACGGGAGGTGCTGCCATTGCAATGATGTGCTCCCTGGCTCATCTAGGGGCCTCCATTCCCTCCCACAGCCGCTGACGTAGGTGATCTCTGGGGGACCCACCTGCTGTAGGACTTCATCTGGGCCAGGGCCTGGTCCTCAAGCTGGTCGCTGTTGGATGCAGCACTCAAGGGGCGATGGTTTTCATCACTAGCAGCAAAGAAGGAGGCTCTCTGGACTGCAAAGGAGGCAGAAACGCTCAGCAGTTGGGAAACATCCTGGGCTCTGAGTGAACATGTGGCCCACACTGATCCCCCAGCCTCACAGGAAAAGCCAGCTGTTTTAAGCTGCAACAGGACAGTAGCATTGTAACTGTCCTTAAAAAATAGTTGTTGTGCATCAATTTTAGTCCCGTTTTTCTCTTATCAAATTCTCACTCTGTTAAACGTTTCCCTGGAAACAGGCTTTGTGCCAAGTTTCCAGCCCAGGCTTCCCACTCAGTGGTGACATCAAGTGCATCAGGAGGTCGGATTGGGCTTCTTGAGATCATGGCCACCTGATGGGCTGGACCAAAGCCACACCTGTGCGCTTCCAAGTGTCCCAACTTAACCCTCGGGCCAAGAAAACAGAATCAAGTTTAAAAACTCCCATTAGAAACACAAAATGTCTACCATCCTATATGTATAGTCACAGCAGGAGTGATAGGCCCCAGGCTTCCCTGAGCCCCCACTGCCCTGGTTCCAGCCTCACAGCAAAGAGAGGGCGGTGACCCCAATAACGCAGAATGGGGGGCAGGATGCTGGGAGAACCTGGCTGCACCCACTCGGACTCTGCACCCACGGGGCAGGTGATATGTGCACATGTATAAACGGTGTCTATGTAAGCGAGAGGGACCCACAGACTGAAGCCTAAAGCTGCGCTAGTCCTGGGACTGCGGTCAGCTACCTGCATTCCTTGCTGACTGCGTCACGGTGGCCTGCCTTCCAAGGCCCAATCAATTTCTCCTGAAAACTGGAGCTTGTCTGAACAGCTACTTTCAATTCTTCAAAGAAGAGCAATAAAAACACCCCTCCCCCAATAAATCTTTTGCTATATCCTCTTTTTGTTGCTGTTATCCCTCACCTGAGGATATTTTTGCACGGTTTTTAGAGAGTGGAAGGGAGGGGGAAAGACAGAGAAAGAAATATCGCTGAGAGACACATCGACTGGCTGCCTTCTGTCCACTCCTCTCACCCCCCCTCAAGCCTGCAGCGGAGGTGCGTGCCCTTGACAGGAATCAAACTTGCAATCCTCAGTCCTTGGGCCACTGCTCTACCGGCTGAGCCAAACCGGCCAGGGCCTGTCGTCCTCATTTATGAAGAACAACTTAAGAGCAAAAAGTGTGGAATGATGATCTCGGAATGAAGTCGGTCTACTCCAAAAACGGCACCTGACAACCTGTCAGCACACAAGACAGCACTTAGTTTTACATCTATCGGTGCCGTCAAATGACTGTGGGCCTAGAGCAAGCACTGAACAGGGGGCTGTCATGGGGACAACGCAGATAGGACATGTGCCACTACCCTCCGGAGGCATGAATGCGGGCAAAAAGAGCACCCTGCCCCTGCCAGGACAGAGGTGGGCCCAATACCCTGAAAGATCCCATGTGTGTTTAGCAATGATGTCCTTACGATGTGATGAAGGACCACATTCTTTTCCTTCAAGTGACAGTTGGGACCCCCTGCCCTTCCCACTCAGGGAGGGAAGGCACCCATGTTATGAATTCCTCCGTAGAGGACACATCAGGCTCCACCTGACTGAATCAGATGTGAGCCCCTGCTGAGCGCTCAGTAACAGCTCAGCTGGTTCTGGCTATGCTGGTGCTGGGCGGTGGCTGTCGCTGTGTCCAAGGACACGGAGTGATAGAGACTGACCAGCACTCACACAGCAGCGTGGCCCTGCGTAGGTCCCAGCCGGACTGCTCGATCCCCAGTGGACTCACCCTCATAGGCCTTGGCGGCATCCACCAAGTTGGACCAATCCAGATCTGCAGCAGCATCAGGCAGGGGCATGAGGCCGGGGTCGGGCATGGGCCTGCGGGCCTCCTGGACATCAGTGAGGGAGCTGTCCGAGGCGGAGAACTCTCCTGAGGGAAGAGATGAGGGATCAGATGCTTCTTAGGCCACAGACCATTCAGGAGCTTACCATCTCCTGTAAGTCGGTACTGAGAATCAGTTTCTAGTCGAGCAGGTCTTAGTGGCTTTTTCAAAGCTGAGTTCAACTATAAATTGGCTTCCTCCTGTCTTAAATCATTTTTTATAACCTCCTACGATCTCATTCCCAGCGGTGTGACCGGGGAAAGGCGGTCTTCCACTGAGGCATCATGTCTGCTTAGGCGGGAGCTGCTTGTCTGCCTTGGGGTCCAGGACAGCCCATACCTCACTTTCCCTTAAGGTACAGGAATTTGGGTGAGAGCAGTGATTCTCAACCTCTGTCCCTTTAAATACAGTTCCTTATGCTGTGACCCAACCATAAAATTATTTTTGTTGCTACTTCATAATTGTAATGTTGCTACTGTTATGAATCGTAATGTAAATATCTGATATGCAGGATGGTCTTAGGTGACCCCTGTGAAAGGGTCGTTCACCGCCAAAGGAGTCGTGACCCACAGGTTGAGAACCGCTGGGCTAGAGGAAGAAGCATCCTCTCCTTCCCAGGGTTAAGCACCTCCTGGGCCGTAGCAGTCCAACATCTGAGCCTCTTCTAAGGTGACAGTTTTTAAAATATAAATATTGAGCCATCGTAACAGCTTGGTCTGGCCAGGCAGGAGCAGGCAAAGGGGCCGGGCCACGCCCCACGAGGGCGCTGCTACGGCTCCAGCTCGGCTCCAGCTCGTGACATGGAGAACACAGAGGGGGACGGGGCTCAAGAAGGCAAATGCGGTCTGTAGCCCAGGAGCGGGTGGGAAGAGGGCAGAGTGCGCAGTTTCGTGAGAAAGGCGCCCAGAATAGGACGGTGACACTAGCCCTCATGCAGAATGGATGGAGCTCCCAGCTGAAATGTACAAGCAACTCCAGAAATACCTGTTTACAAGGAGTTAAAAAGTTTCACAATTATGAGAGCTGGTAAACCAGGGTATATTTAGTGCTTGTTTTCCCTCCCCAATTACACTAAGAACGGCTCTGAAGTGCAGCTGCTAGTTATTAATGTGCTTAAAATTAGCACAATTATGAGTTAATGGAAATAACAAATACTGCCAGAAATTAAATGCTCAGTTCTATTGAAACTCGCTCCCACCAAGGGTAAGTAGGTGGAATAGACAATTTTGTGTGTCACTCATAATCCTCTGCCCTTTTCATTTCTGGGGCTCAGTTATACGGCGGGGGGGAAAAGAAGTCATCCCTCCCCATGGCCCACTTCATTTCCGTGGTATTCCCACCATGCGGGACCAGCCAACAAGGACTGCTCAGCTTAGGACACGGGATCCGGCACTGCTGCCCGACTTCCGTGAGAGCAGGAGGAGATGAAGGGCAGGTGCTCAGGAGACTTTCCCATCCTCGGGCTAGGCCAATACCCTGGGCTCCATTGGCTGAACGATGACTGTGGGGTTCTGGGCTGCCCTCGGAATGGAAGCCTCTAGAAGGCAGGGCCTGCACTGACAGACATATGCAGAGGGCCTTCACAAGGTTTAAAGGAGTGCAGGGGCAATAGAGAGGCACTCAGGGCAAGAAAGTTGTAGAAGCCATGGAATTCAGGGGGAATGGCCCCAATGTGGGGACAGAAAGGGAGAAAGGATTCTGGTATATCGGGTCACTACCAGGAGGCTTTTTCTAGAGTCTGGATCGTAAAAAGTGCAGCTGGATGGGAGCTAGCATGATCCCCAAGTAGTGCCTGCAGGGTGTGTGTGTGTGTGTGTGTGGGGGGGGAAATAGGACAGAATGGGAACAGGGAGCAGGACAGAGATAATGGAGGAACATTCATGAGTGGGCGGAGAGCTCACAAAACACGCAGGGAGAAAGCACACCAGGGGAGCAGCGGTTTAAGAAAATACTGCTCCGAGAAGCAGCGGAGGAAAGGAATGTGGGTTTGAATGGACACAGAATTTCCAGAGGGAAGTAAAAAGGGCAGGAAGGAGGAGTATATATAATAAAAAAGCAGGAACACAGGTTCCACAGAGGTATCATAGTGGGGAGTGCAGCTGGACAGGGGGAGGAGAAAGAAGAACAAATTTAAACACAGAGTCCCAGAATATGGTCTTCAGAAACCTGGAATCCAGTG
>PVJC01003881.1:43453-67407 GCA_004026665.1 Murina feae | reverse complement strand
CTGGTCACCCCACGCAGCCTGCTGCTCAGTCAATTGTCATCCCTCACTAACCATCCTGCCGGCCTGCTCACCCCACACAACCTGTTCAGTCATCTATTTGGTTGTTTCAGATTTGAGGGCCCCTGGCTCTTTATATATAGAAGGAAGATACCATCTTAGTCCAGCTTTACACAAATACAATTTAAGAGGGAAAATTCACTCCATTAAGTATTTGCCAATTATCTCTGGCAATTCTATTATACTGTTGGGAATTAAAATAGAAAAGGTGATATTATTACATTAGTTATTTGAAAATCCTATATAATAAAAGGCTAATATACGAATTATCCCCTCAGAAGTTTGGCTGACCAGGAATTCGACTACTCTCTGTCCACCAGGGGGCAGTGTCGAACAAAGGAGCAAAAGAAGGCCCTGGACAGTAGCCTGATCACTAGCCAGGCTTAGGGGCTCTACCCATACATGAATTTTGTGCACTGGGTCTCTAGTGAGATATATATATATATTACTAATATATTATTTAGTAAAAATGATTATAAAATTATACTTCAAAATATTACTTTTTCTGACTATCTAAACTTTTTATATTTTCATTAAGGAAAATATGTCCTATGTAGAAATAGAATGTTTTCACTTTGTAAATGGATTAAAACAATAGTTTACTGTTTAAAAAAAAGATGGGGAATCTCTGAAAATAATACAAAACAAACCAAAGCCAAACAAAATAAATGAACAATTCATCACTTAGAAGTAAACATATACATGATACATTATAGCAAGTAAGAAATTAGAAGTTGGAGATTATCTGCCTGAACTGATCCTTGAATTATTATTTTATTTCAAGCAAATCCATACTTCCTTTCCTCTATTTACTATTCCTTAAATGTTATAGTCACAAATTGGCAGCAGACACTTGATTGCATGCTGTTCATGTTTTGCTCAGTAAAGATTCTGGCAGCTGTTCAACATGGCTGAAATTCTGAGAGGACAACTTAAAAAGATGATGAGACCAATAGAGACACAGCAGTTGCACCAACTCATCAAGCACAATAAAATTCAGTACAAAATCTGAAATAATCCACTGATATAGAAAAGGGATACTCTCAAATTGAGGAGCAAGTGTTCAGGTCAGAAGAGCTGCATGTGCACGTCTCCTCTTCCAGCACCTCCTCAGCGGAGAAGGGCAGGACGCAGGGAGGGCAGCCTCTCTGCAAACACAAGAGGGCAGGACATTTTCAGAAGGAAAAACTTGACAATTTTCCTTGCTTATGATTTTTTTTCCCTTTCTCCTTTTCAAAAGTTTCCCCTAAAGATTAGGAGTGTCAGACATTGACGTGAGTCCCAGAGAACTGACCCATAAAGTAATTACAAAAGGAATTCCCCACCCCCATGCCCCACCCTTTTGTCTCAAAGCTAGATCAGATGAAAGGCACCTCTGTTTACTTCCTGATCCTTCTAATTTCTGTAACAAGGACCATCCCAAACTCATCTCCCAGCAGCTGCTAGAACTGAAACTCAAGAGATTGCCCCAGGCACCATGGCACCTTCTTAGAGCTGCTCATCACTAATGGATTAGCTCTCCCTAGCACAGGTGGCAATTTAACTGGAGTCCAAACTTTTATACTAGTAATAGTAAGAGACCACTGAAAATTACTTCAAAGATCATAGGCCTAATGCAGAGCCAAGAAAATGCAGGGCTTTCTAAAATGTATATCTACTGCTCAGCCTCCTATCCACAATCACCAAAGAAAGATGATTATGGGTGTAGTGGGAATGACAGGAAGCAAGATTAATACAATTGCAAACATTTAAAAAGGAGCATATTTTCACTAGTTCTGAAATTACTGGTTAAAAAAACATGAAAAATACATTGAAGGGCCATATTTAAATAAAGACTGATTATATTTCCAGCAAAATATTACCCCCTTTTTTTTTTTTTGCCTGAGAAACTTCCTAAAATGATACAAAAAGAAGTATCGATGATTAACTTACTCTTTTTTATTCTACAACATTTTCAATTATTTTAAAATTCTGAAAACCTTAAAAAAGTAACAACACAAGTCATGGTCATGCTTTGCACAATAACCCAGCATTTTAATTAAACTGTTTGCATAAAAATGTTGGTAAACAAGGTGCAACACCTATACCACAATATTTCCTAACTTAGATGGAAAGCTCACAAAAACTTCAGAAAGCAGATGAGTCAGATACTTAGACAGAAAACAGATTAGTTGAAAGACAGATTAGAGGCTGAGAAAGTGTCTCTAAAATGCTGACAGAAGATTCTAAATTACAGGATAATGCACATAAAAGTGCCTTCACACATGCAAGAACAAAATGTAACTATTATTAGAAGGTTAACAATCAAAAGAGAAACAGTACTGCTTGTGCTGGTTTTTATGTATGGATCCATATAATACTATGAACTATCATAATATTTCCTTAGTTTTTCAGACATCAGATTCTGTAAATTTAACCTCAGAAACTAAAAAGATAGCTGGAATGTTGAAAAATGTTAGCTTTGTCTTACATTTTTATAGTTTAATCTCGTGCTAGTTGACCAATATCTAACTATGTGCAACTATAAGAAAGAAATCTAAAAGAAAAAAAACAAAACTGGAACAAATGTGGGAAAAAAAAAAAAAAACCCAACAAAGGAAATGAGGGGTTTTGCATAAAAATAAACAAAGTCTCAAAATGCTTCCCAATTAATATTGACTCAGATTTTCTTTATTGTATCAGGTAAAAACTTGAGACAAAAATAAATAGTGTCTAATAAGATATTTGGTATCATAATTCTTTTTATAAATATACAATTTTTATTTGATAAGACTGAATGGCTCTCCATCTGCTAGGACTTTCTCTAGTACTAATTTTTAAGTAAGTTACGTTTATGATTTTTGTCATATTCAAGCAAGAGCATCCTAATGGGTTTACTAATGAGATAAGTAGGAGCTTGGGGCTGCAGCTGGCACCTTTGGGATGCATTCCCTTTTTCCTTTGTTTTACTTCATTTGTCTTTCAGGAAGCAGTTGTGTTCCAGTTACAGACAAAGCATTTTTCCAGACATGATCCGACATGGATCACAGAATCCTGCCCATGTTTTGAAACTTCAGTGTTTATTTATGAGGCTCCTTGGAGATGTTTATGACTTTAGTAACAGAATGGAAATATGCTGGGGAAAAGGTACTGATCTGAGTACTAGTTTTGTGAACCTGGGTTGGTCACTTCATTTCTGTGGTCTTGAAGGAGAAGTTAGGGGTGGATTTAATTTCAAAAGTAAATTTTAAGATTAACATTGTATCATAAGGTCAATTATATTTTAATTTTTGGCACTCATGTCATATTTTATAATATCATTACAATCTTATATCATTTTCTATTAAAATTATCTTCATAAATGAACTAGGAGTTATAAAATGGGATATATCAGCTGTATTTTTTTTTTTTTTTAAAGCCAACGAAATAAAGACCCTCTAAGTTTGTGACTCACTGCAAGCCAAACACCAACTTTGTGGCAGATTAAAGAAAGGAAACCAGGACTCCTAACTTCCTACTCAGTGTTCTGAATTATATGCTCAGCCACATACTTCATACTTCTAGAAATAAACTGGGTCAAGAACATACATAAATAGGCCTAGCCAATTTGGCTCAGTGTGTAGATTGTCAGCCTTCAGACTCAAGGGTTCTTCTGGGTTTGATTCTGGTCAACATGCCTGGATTGGGAGCTCTCAGTCCCCAGTAGGGGATGTCAGGAGGCAGCCAATCAATGATTCCCTCTCATTATTGATGTTTCTATCTCTCTTCTTCTCCCTTCCTCTGAAATCAATAAAAATATATTTTAAAAAAAGAAATTACTAGTACATAAATAACCTCAATCTCTGTTTACCTCTCTCTGTTTCTGTCTCTGCCTCTTCCTTTCTCTCAAAAAATATTCTCTACCAAAATGACCCTTATATAATCTATGACGAATAATCAATAATACCTTTATTATCTCGTTTTAGTACTTACTATCTTATCTTATTTTCTGTAGACTTGTCTGTCATTGTATCTGCAAAGCACAGCAGAGAGCTTTTGATATATATCATGTGTGCTCAGTAAATATATGTGTAGATTTACCAATAGCAGAGGTGCTCACATCAGTTTCTATACTAAGAAAGACCTATATTCAAATATCCACTTTGACAGTGACTCAAATACTCTGAACTTTAATTTCATCATTACTCTCTCACAGGATAATCCTATATAATAAAAGGCTAATATGCAAATTGTCCCCAAGGGCAGGAGTCTGACCAACCGGGAGTGAGATGTGCGCTGACCAACAGGGAACAGCTCAGAACATGGTAGGCATTGGCAACATGGCACTGGCAGCAGGCGGAGCTGCTGGCCCCAATGGGCCGCAACGAGAGCGAAATTGTGGCAAGATGATGGAGCAGGTGAGTACGCAATACCAGGCCAAGGTGGGTGTGAGCAGGAGCCCTGATTGCCCTGCCAGTTGCCCCACAGTTCGGCCCTGATCACCGGCCAGGCCTAGGGACCCTACCCACACAATAATTTCATGCACTGGGCCTCTAGTCATAAAGATGAAAGGAGATAATGCAGGAGTGCTTAGCACAGGCGTATTTGTTCTTCTTCCTATTGTTAACATTATTACTGTTGTTGTCATGTCTGAAGACATGTCCTAATCAACTTTACGTGCCAGGCCAGAGGTAATCAATTAGTTTGGCATTCATTAATGCATAATCATTCTCTGCCTCTACGAATAATTTTTAGATGCTTTCTTTAAGTCAGTAATAGCTCCTGCTCATGTATTCTGGTTGTGTTTCCTAATTTAATGTGAGACCCCTATATGGCCCAGTTTGGCAAATATCAGAGAGATGAGAGAAGCTGGAAAGGCACTGACAGATTTTAGAAGTAAGCAAGGAATGAGATGGCTCCAGTAAATGACAGTATTTAAAAATTGAGTCACTAGGAGGAACCAAGATGGCGGCATGAGGTATATACCTAAATGTGCAGCCTCCACAACTACATTATAAAAATACAACTATACAGATAAACGGCCATCCTCTAGAACCAAGGGAGGGGAAGCTTTACAACTAGAAGGCAAGAGAAGGAGTGCAGTGAGACTGAGTAGAAGTTCCCAGCATGCGAAACGGAGATGGCGCAGGTGAAAGGGTGGCAGCGGCAGCTTCTGGGTCCAAGGCTTGGAAGGAGTTTATAAACTCCGGGGTCACACTGAATGTGATGCGGGCTGTCGGGCAAAGGGGAGGAAGACCAGTGGCGTTCTAGCAGAGCTGTTCACAGCGATCACTGACACGGGGACTCAGAGGCACACAGGTGCCAAAGCCTAGAGAAACCGCGGAGTCGGCGGAGGAGCAGCCATTGCGGGTTGCTCTGCCCTGGTGATTCTGAGACCCCGCCCCACCCAACTTACAATGCCACCCAAGCTGTGCACCTGCCTGCCTGCAGCCTAACTAACAGACTGCAGCTGGGACAGAACTCCAAAATTTCCAAACCCCAGGTCATTTCCTCCCAGTGATACCTCCCAGTGATAACTACAACAAGACTGTGCACCTAGCCTTCAAAGGCGTACAACAAGAGTGTTCACTCCAGGTAATTGGGGAGGCTGAATCATTGGGCCCTATAGGACACCTAGCACGGAAAGCCACTCTATCAACGCAGGGAAGAGGCCAAATTGTGGAGACAAAGAAACAGGTCACAAATAACAGAAATGAGGAAAGCAAACTACTGGATATAGCATTCAGAACTATGCATTTAAGGTTTTTCAAGAATTTTCTAGAATCCGCCAATAAACTTCATAATATTATACAGAGATCCAACAGCAGACTAGACGTTTGCAATAACCAAGTCAAAGATTTGAAACATGGAAAAGCAAAGAGCACCCAATTGGAAGAGAAAAAAGAAAAAAGAATCTATAAGTGTGAAGATAGTGTAAGGAACATCTGGGACAACTTTAAGCATACCAACATCAGAATTATAGGGGTACCAGAAGAAGAGAAAGAGCAAGAGATTGAAAACCTATTTGAAGAAATTATGACAGAAAACTTCCCCTACCTGATGAAAGAAATAGACTTACAAGTCCAGGAAGCGCAGAGGACTCCAAACAAAAGAAATCCAAGGAGGACCACACCAAGACACGTCATAATTAAAATGCCAAGGGCAAGAGACAAAGAGAGAATATTAAAAGCAGCAAGAGAGTCAGCTGATTTCTCAACAGAAACCATGCAGGCCAGAAGCATGAACAACAAAGTGACAACAAATACATATCTATCAACAAGTGAATATAACAAGTCAATAGAAATATCTGATGACCAGAATAAACTGGTGAATAGAATAGAAGTAAGGGCATAGAAAGGGAATGGACTGACAATTCTCAGTGGGGAAGGGGACATGAGGGGTATGGGAAGAGACTGGACAAAAATCTTACATCTATGGATGAAGACAATGGCGGGGGTAAGGACACGGGGTCGGGGGGGACCAGGTGGAAGGGAGCTATGAGGGTTAAAAATAAGGAACATCTGTAATAATCTGAACAATAAAGATTTAATTAAAAAAAACTGAGTCACTGGAAAGATGCTAAGATTTAGAACCACAGAGAAGGGTATAGAATAGATGGGGTAATAAAGAGCTCAGTTGGGTTTTATAGCTATGAAATGCCTTCCCATGCTTAGATGGCAACACACGGGTAGAAGTGTAGGATTGGAAACTCCAGGGCAGCCTGGAGTTGTCATCTATTCCAAGCTTTTTGTTGAAGCCATAGTGTCAGTTAGATTGTAAATGAAAAGAGAACTGGAGAAAATAATGATTAAGGACCAAGAAAAAATACTGCATCTAGGAGTTGGAAGGTCAAGAAAATATTAATTTTTCAACAGGCTACTAAGTACTATGTCCAAGGTTTATATAGGTACTTTATAGCTGTAAAAAAATGGGGGATGTATAAAAAAGTATTATATCTTAAAGGCATTATTAATGTCAAAATAGTTAATGGGAAATATAACCAATTTCTATTTTAATTTAAATACAGTTTTCTTACTTCCTCTCAGGTAGATTCTTTATTATCAGTGAAAGAAGTATTTAGTCACTCTTACATGAAAAAATAAAATATAAAATTTTATACATATTCTGCTGCTTTAAATAATTGCTTATTTGTTGATATATCCTACTCTCCATCTTTCTTTATTCCTGCCATATCAGGCTGGGATAGCATGGTAGTCAATACCTAATTGCACTTCCTTCTCACTCCAAACTTGCCTTATACTAGCATCACTTAGGGAACTTTTGCAACTCCTGATGCCCAGTTGTGTCTCTCCCCAACCCCTCAGCAATTAAATGATATTATCTGGGTGAGGAGGCCAGGTATTAGTGGTATTATAAGACCCTCAGGTGATTCCAAAATGCAGCCTAGTCTGGGAAATACTGTTCTGAAGAAAGTGTGAGAAGGAAGCTCTGCATCTGAGAAAGAAGTCTCAGCATGTGCTTTCTAAGGAAGGGCTGACCAACATTTCAGTAAGTGATATGTGAGCTTCCCAGCTTGAGCTAGACCATACCTTGTTCATGAAAACTATGTGGAAACATTAAAATCTCAAACTGACATATTGCTTTATATAACAAAAGTAGTTGCAGAGACTTTAAACTGTCCAGACTTAGGAAAACTGAAGTGATATCTGACCTTAAGAAGTGACTGTTCTGGTTTGGAAGATGAGTAGCTGCTACTTGACTTCCGGAAATGTATTAAGATTATTTATTGATACTCTATGACAAAGTTTAAAGACCTTCATAGAATTTGGTTTATCTAGAATTCATTGGAAATTATTCACAGTAAAAGAACAACAAAACCCAGAAAATTATATATTCTCAGTAGCATATGGAATTTGGAAGAAAGAAATTTTATTTCAAATACCATTAGAATCAGCCTGGATCAATAGAGAAGTAAATATCAATGCCTCCAATGGTTTTGGTTACTTTTCTTTTTTGAAAGGTGGAACAAATATATATTACTTCTTCATATATAAGTAGTTTTGCAAATTTTGTCATTATTATTTATTTATTCATTTTAAAAATCTTTATTTTTGAACATATTACCATATTTTCTGGCATATAAGATGACTTTTTAACCCAGGAAAATCTTCTCAAAAGTCGGGGGTTGTCTTATACGCTGGGTGTCATCTTATAGGGCGGGTGCTGAAAATTCTGAGCCGGACTGGAAAATCTGCGATCGCTGCATACACTCAATTCATTTCAATGGAGCTGGATGGAGACCACAACAAGTGTCTCTAGTTGGCTCCTTTTTGTGCCGCGTACGGTCTCCGTCCAGACTTTTTAGCCCAGGAAAATCTTCTCAAAACTTGGGGGTCGTGTTATACACCCGGTCATCTTATACGCCAGAAAACACAGTATATTATGTCCCCTTTTTACCCCCATTGACCTCTTCTAGCCCATCCCCACTCCAGGCCTTCACCATCCTATTGTCTGTGTCCATGGGTTATGCATATACTCTTAATCCTCACCTGAGGATATTCTGAGACAGAGAGAGAGAGAGAGAGAGAGAGAGAGAGAGAGAGAGAGAGAGAGAGAGGGAGATTGCCTTCCCAATCAAACCCAAAACTCAGGTATGTGCCCTGACAGGAAATCCAATCCGACCTGAAGCCCTTCAGTGAGGAGGGTGAAGCTCAACCAACCAACTGAGCCACTCCAGCCAAGTGCGATTTTTATTTTTAACTTAAAACTATCCCATAAATACTTCATGTCCCTCTCTTTTTTTTTTTAATTTTTAAAAACATTTTAATAAGTAATGTCTGACATTTAGGCAGGTCATCATTTATTTTTTAAATATTCGGTTGTGTTACATTGTTTCTAAATTTTTGGCATAATAAACAATATTACAATAAATATATTTGTACTAAGTCCTTTGTCCTTATTTTACATTATTTTATTAGGATAGATTCCTTGAATTATGACAAATACAGTATGGCAGATGAAGGTTATAAACTCTTTGATGGTCCATATACTTCTTGACAAGATATTTTCCAGAAAACTTGTACAAATAAAACTTTCACTAGTATTTCATGAGAATATGTCTCTTTCTACCCATTCTAACATAGACTGTTTTAGCTTTAAGTCTTTGTTAGCTGCACATCTTTAATTCACATGTAGTCAATTATTAAGTAGTTTTAATCATGGATAAACTGATTATAAATTCCTGCTTTAACAGTATATTTAGAAAAAGAAAACTGACGATCTTCTATTTCATTACTTTTTTGAATTTTAGGGATTAGAATAAAAACTTGCCAATTAAAAATACAAATGAAAGTCTTTTTCTTTGTATGAAACAGGATAGTGACAGCAATTTTTATGAATGAATAAAATAAAAGTAACATTTTGGAACATGAACTATATATTCTTACTAGAGGCCTGGTACACAAAAATTTATGCACTTGGGGGCGGTGTCCCTCAGCCCAGCCTGTGCCCTCTAGCAATCTGGGACCCCTCAGGAGATGTCCACCTGTTGGCTTAGGCCCGCTCCCTGGGCTAGAAGAGGTCAATGGGGGTAAAAAGGGGACATATATACTAAGGGAGGGGATCCTATCTGGCAGCCCAGGGGCTCACCAGGGACGTCCACTTGCCAGCGGGAAGCAGGCTCAAGCTGCAGTCGGATATCCTTAGCTCTGCTGAGGAGGCGGGAGAGGCTCCTGCTACCACCGCTGTGCTGGCAGTTGGTAGCCAGGCTTGTGGCTGAGCAGATCTCCCCCTGTGGGAGCACACTGACAACCAGGAGGCAGCTCCCACATTGAGCATCTGCCTCCTGGTGGTCAGTGTGTGTCATAGTGACCAGTCATTCCCAGTTGTTCTGCTGTTAGGATCAATTTGCATATTACCATTTTATTATATAGGATAGAGGCCTAGTGCATGAGTGGGGGCTGGCTGGTTTGTCCTGAAGGGTGTCCCGGATCAGGGTGAGGGTCCCGCTGGGGTGCCTGGCCAGCCTGGGTGAGTGGCTAATGGCTGTTTGCAGGCTGGCCACATCTCCTTCAAGGTGGGTGTCCCCCCTGGGGTGTCTGGCCAGCCTGGATGAAGGGCTGAGGGCCATTTACAGCTTGCCACCTCCCCTTCAGGGAGTGGGGTCCTGCTAGGGTACCTGGCCAGCCTGGGTGAGTGGCTGATGACTGTTTGCAGGCTGGCCACAGCCCCTTCAGGGAGGGGAGTCCTGCTGGTGTACCTGGCCAGCTGGGTGAGGGGCTGAGGGCCGTGTTCAGGCTGGCCACATCCCCTTCAGGGAGGGGGGTCCTGCTGGTGTACCTGGCCAGCTGGGTGAGGGGCTGATGGCTGTTTGCAGGCTGGCCACAGCCCTTTCAGGGAGGGGGTCCCTGCTGGGGTACCTGGCCAGCCTGGGTGAGTGACTGATGGCTGTTTGCAGGGAGGCTGGCTGGAATTTATTTAACTTCTAAAATTGAAACTTCGTTGCTTTAACTGGAGCCCAAGTCAGGTTGCCCCTGACAACCCAGTCTCCCAGCACTTCCTTGAGCCCAAGGCTGAAAGCAGGTCTCTGGGGTTTATTATCTTCTATAATTGAAAATTTGTTGTGGAAACTTTGTTGCCACAGCTGGCCTAGGTAGACAGGAACCTTAGCTTCCTGCATCGCTGGGGCAAGCATCCTGCTTGTTCCAGCTCTTTGGCCTCCAGCCGCCATCTTGGCTGGGTTAATTTGCATATAGCCACTCTGATTGGCTGGTGGGCATGGCTTAGGTGTAACAGAGTGAAGGTCAATTTGCATATTACTCCTTTATTAGATTAGATAACAATTTGGGGGGGTATTGTTATTGTACTTAGTAAATTAAAGCTTGGAATGCTTAAGTAATGTTTATAGGATTTTTCATTTACTGGGTGACATCATTGTGAATCAGCATCAATTTTGATGTCAAATTCTATGTTCTTTTAATTACATAATTTTAAATAAGTAATGATTTATTCTTATTTTCATGGTAAAAGATAATGTGGGAATTAGAGAAGGCATTACCCTATCCATGGGCTACCTTCATAGCAATAAGTTTCAAAGTAGCAAAAGTAATAACACTGAACTTCAGTACTGAGCCAAAACAGCTTTTTATTTAAGAAAAACAGCTTTTTATTTAAATATATTTTTTGATGTCAGGAATATGTAGATATGAGTGTGTGTATACATGTGTATTTAGATTATGGTCTGAGATATGTTTCCTACATGTATACAAATGTCATACATCTCTATGCATAAAAATGGAAAAATTATGAACTATACACTTAGAAATCTATAACAATAAAAGCGTAATATGCTAATCAGTCCGGACATGCTTCTGGACAACCTTTCGGAAAGAACCGGGGCTGCGAGAGAAGCCCAGGTCCTGGGTGCCAGAGGGAAGCCGGTGCCGGCAGCCGAGAGAAAGAAGGCCTAATCTTGCTTGAATTTCATGCATTGGGCCTCTAGTATATAACTAAGTGGCTTAATTTTCTATTACAAATATACTTATTTATAAGTTATCTCAATGCTATGTAAGGGATGCACATAAATATAACTGTTTATTCTTTGACATTATATGAAAATAAGTAAGGTGTTTCTCCCTTAAAAATATATGTTCACATTTTATTTGTATTAAAATTACTTCTTTTTTAAAAAAAAGTTATAAATAAATGTGAAAATAAGTGAACAAGTATCTAAGATGTGTGCATTATTTATAAAATCTCTATCAATACCTCTTGCCACAAAACATTTATATCAATAATTTATTGATGATCAGTACTTCCTGTCTGGAGCTGCAGACCGAGGCCCTAAACTCTTCCTGGTTGGGGTGATGGTGATGTTTTCCTAGTGAGGCTATGGTCACTGAGTCTGTCCTGCCCTGCACTGAAGATCTGTGGACTCGGCTAATGTGACATTCTGTCTTAGGAAATCAGGACAGTGCAAGTTCAGTTTATTAGATAAGGTCCTTCATTGCATTTTCCAAAAGCAAAATTAAGTTACAAAATATCTGTTTTAACACTCAGAAACACACATCTTGCTTAGGCAGTGAGCTAAAAACATAGAAAGGTTAGATGAGATCAAAGGTACATTTTTCATTTTCTCTTTTCCTTTAACCAAAATGTCACTAGTAACATTTCCGAAATTATTACATTTTACCAGGTTTGTTGGCTGCTGTTAGCCCTCAAGCTCACAAAAGTATTAAAAGAGAGACAAAAGAATCAGAAAGAAGCTCTAAAATTTAAGCATGTGTACATTAAGAAAAAGAATGCTATCTATTTAATTAACATGTCACCTCCTGGAGGGCCAGGTGTTCTTTAGAAGTTACCTACATAAGTATTGATCCATCCAAACATCATACGAGTTGACAAGATAATGTGGTAACAGAAGCTTGTCTGAGAGAAAAAAATATGTGTAAAGACTTGTTTACCACTTAGACTCCAGTTTAAGAAAGGATCTCACAGAGCAGCCTTTGTTCCTAGCTAGTATAGTGACTTTAGTACAAGTTAATGCTTGTAGACAAATTCACTGCGATTATTTGTTGTTCATTGTTAGATGTGTAGATTAGAAATGCTATTGGAGCTTTCCAGGCTATATTCACTCTCCATATGTGGGCCACGTATTAGATATATTTATATTTAGACATGGTAAGGTTGATTTCAGAAAACAAAAAATAATGTAAAAAGTAGTAAAAATATGTTTATCCTCCAGTTAATATTTATTTGCTTAAATATATATATATATATATATATATATATATATATATATACTTGCATGTTTAAGAACTATAAATAAATATATAGCTAGTTATATAATGTTATGCAGATCTATAGATTTGTTAGAATTGTTAATGTGATTGGGATTATTTTTTTCCTTGCTATTGAATATTTCCTTGAGAAAAGGACTGATTCAGTGTCTTTAAAATGCTTAGGAATAATAATGATTGCGGCATATTCCAAAAAAAAAAACTAAATGAGTTTAATAAAAATAAATATATATGGGTCCAAGTACCAAGCTTTTATTGTTTAACCAAATATAAAAATGGGTCAGAAAGCACCATTTCAGAAGGGAAGCTGGATGAGCTAAAGTACCACAGACAGTGTTCACCACCTATAAGGAACTTTTGTTTGGAAACCACTTCACCTTGCAATCCGTGTATGATTTATTGGTTATTTTTAAGAATCAGACTGAAAAGCTCTCAAATACAAATAAAATAAAGTATTTGCAAGTTTTAGAAACTAAATGTGAAAATCTACTCTCATAATCTGCTATAGCTCACTGAACTGACTGACAATGACAATGGATAATGGCAAAGAGAAAGTGAGACAGCTAGCCAGCCTTGAGGAAGAGAGTGGGATACACAGTGATTAGGAGGATTTTATATAAGGTAAAATGGGAGCAATTGTCCACGTTCTACCAGCACAAAGAATATATTTCACCGTGGATCCATTTGTTAAATTCTATGATTTCTTAAAGTGGTTATCTTTTCATTTTTCTATTGTTATGTAACAAATGACTCAAGGTCAGTCACTTAAAATGATATTTATTTTAATATATTTTATTAACTTCTATCTGGGTTTAACTGGGTGGACTTTTTGTTCCTGTGAATTTTTTTTGGACTTGAAATCCAAGATGTCTCCTGCACCTACCTAGTTGGTAGTCGTGCTGGCTGGCTGCTGTGAGCTCACATGAACCTTTTGATAATGCCTTATTTTTCTTCCATTTGACTCCTCCATGTGGGTTGGGATTCTTTTCTAGGTTCCAAGAAGGAGCGATGAGAGAAGGTACATTCCAATGCATGGAGGCTTATCAAACCTCTGTTTACATTATGCTTGCTGATATCCTGTTGGCTAAAACTAGACACCAGGCCAACCACAAAGTAAATTAACACAGGGCATAAATAAAGAAGGCATAGGTACTTTGGGGAACTCAAAAGTAACTGTGTTTCAGTTTCCCTTATGATTATGTGATTTAATATGGGGTTGGTCTCAAAGTAGATTTATAGCGGCAGAATTGGGAGGGGACAAAAGGCTTGTAAGAATATAGTCCCAGATGGAAAACATTTTCAGGCTGATTCAATGGGGAGCCTGAAGCTAAATTTCACACAGAATTAGTCTAACCCACAGGCAATGGGGCAATTGGACTCATAACTAAGCCAGTCAGCTCTACACTTTAAGGATAGTTGTGGGACTTAGCCTCGCAGTGAGACAGCTCAGACCAATTCTCTGGAGAATGAGGCAACTTCATTATTATCACCTAAACCCTCATAGTTATTACAGCAAGAAGTACACACAACATCCTCTGTAGATGTTCATCTTCAAAACTTGGTTTCCATGTTTCCAGAGATATTGATCACAACAATCTTGATTCCATAAATATCTGTAAAAGTTTCAATCTATGTATTAACTTTCAGAAACTAAGTAACTAAGTACTACATCCTTAACCACAGTATTCTCATGAAGCTGTCTTATTATCATAGTCATGCTATTTTTAATCTCATGTTTATATATAACTAGGGGCCCAGTGCACAAAAATTTGTGCACTCTGGTGGGAGGGTCCTCAGCCCAGCCTGTGCCCTCTCGCAGTCTGGGACCCCTCAGGGGTCCACCTGCTGGCATACCTGGCCAGCCTGGGTAAGGGGCTAATGGCTGTTTGCAGGTTGGCCAAGCCTCCCAGTGGGGACCCTCACCCCATGGGGTGTGTCCAGCCTGGGTGAAGGGCTGATGGCTGTTTGCAGGCTGGCCACATCCCCTTCAGGGAAAGGGTCCTGCTGGGGTTCCTGGCCAGCCTGGGTGAGTGGCCGATGGCTGTTTGCAGCAAGGCTGGCTAGAAACTGATATCTGGGATTTATTTAACTTCTAAAGTTGAAACTGTGGTGCTTTAACTGGAGCCCAGGTCGGGTTGCCCCTGACAATTCAGGCTCCCAGTGCTTCCCTGAGCCCAAGGCTGGAAGCAGGTCTCTGGGGTTTATTTATCTTCTATAACTGAAACTTCATTGCCATGAGTGGAGGCCACAGCCAGCCTAGGCAGACAGGAACCTTAGCTTCCTCCATTGCTGGGGCAAGCCTCCTGCTTATTCCAGCTCCATGGCTTCCCACTGCCATTTTGGCTGGGTTAAGTTGCATATAGTTGCTCTGATTGGCTGGTGGTCATGGCTTGGCTAGTGGGCATGGCTTGGGTATAACAGAGTGAGGGTCAATTTGCATATTACTCTTTTATTAGAGTAGATTATATTTTTTACATTTATAATAATAATTATTATTTTTAAGTGTACCCTTCTAAGGGGAATAATTTGAAAATAAATCTTTAAAATCCCCCCAAAATATGAATTTGCTCATGAAATAACAAATAGAAGATATAATTTATAGGAATACAAAGATTTAAATTCTGAAAAGGAAAATAATAGCAAGTAAAAAGGAAGGAAATTTTTTGTTATCCCAATAGAATTAAAGTAGGAGGAATGATTTGTGATATATTGAGTAGATTTAAAAATGTATTTATTAGAGAGAACAGAAAAGATATAACCAACTTGAAAAAGTAAAAAATAAAAAGATGTCGTTTGGATGGATAGGTAGATGATAGATGATGATGATCATAATGATAGATAATATATAGATGATAGATAGATGATAGATGATAGTTAGATGATAGAGCAAGCTAAGAAGAATGAAAGATGTTCATTGAAAGATTAGTATCACTGTAATTTTTAACTGTTCCTTTTCATCATTGTAACATAAATATTTGTGTCCCCATTGCCTGAAATGATTAAAGTAGTCAATAAATAACACAAACTATGTCTTGGTTAAAAAATTCAAACTATTTAAATATTTGAAGACATAAAAATGAAGACATTTTCTCTTAGTAAAAAAATAAATAAAGCTGTCACCAGCAAAGCTCCTAAGTATAACAATTCTCCTCTTGGGAAAAATAGGGAGCAAATGAAATAGGCAAAAATAAACTTCTCTCAGAAGTAATTAACATTATTACTCATTATGACAAAAGGGAAACATGTTAGAGATATTGAGAGCCATCATTTCCTCAGTGAATTATCCTGAGTTTGGAACCTCTATTGTTTATTCTGCAATCTTTGAAAATATCCCTTTAAGTCTCATTCTGCTATCTCCTAATAGTAAGTTAATAAGAGAGATTGGAGGATGGGGGGAAATGTGGATTTATGCTCGTTGAAATATTTATTAAAATTTACCAATGGGAAACTAATATTTGTTAAATGCTTCTGAGAGGGAGGTAATAGTTGAAGACAAATGCTAATGCAATGAATGAAAAAATCCTGCTGGAATAGATATAGATTAGATATAGATATAGATATAGATATAGATATAGATATAGATATAGATTTAGATATAGATATAGATAGATATAGGTATAGTCAGGACTGTCCAGAAGAGATAAACTTTAAAGAGAATATTCAAGATGGAGAATTATTTTAAAAGAACTATCAACTGCAGTAATAATAAAACTATTGATTACTGAGTACATACTATGTAGCAGATATTAGTTTACATTATTTTATGTTCACCACAAGTGTTGGAATAAATTCTAATATTCTCATTTTGCAGATAAGAAAATGAAAACTTTCAGTAACTTACTCAAGGCACTCAGCTATAATGCAGGGATGAGATTTGAATTTAGGTATTTCTGAATTCAAATCTATAATCAGAGATTTGTTTGTAGTATGGCCAAGTAAGTGCCTAATAATAACACCCTTCTATAAATAACAATAAACAATAAACTCTGAAAATTTATATTTAAAAAAAAAGAGAGATAAACTTAACTACGTAAAAGCATGGGGTAGTAAAAAGAATGGGCAGGTTCTGGAGGGAAGTCAACCCTGGGAGAGGGGAAAGCACAGGCTGTTTCCTATTTTCATAGCTTTACCCTGAGAGCCTGCAGCCCGTCCAACGCAGCACACACTGAAACAATGGAAAGCATTTGTGGTTTGAGTCACAGGGGGTAAACCTGTTTTTTTTTTAAGGCCTTTGGAGAAATATAAATTAATTTGAACGCTACATAATATATTACAATGCCTAGGATACAACAGAGTACAATTACAAATAGTCTGACAGCTAAGAAGGAAAACATAATTTATTCTTAAGAGAAAGATTATTCAATAAATACAAACCCAGGAATGCCTACATAGAGTAGTTAGAAGACAAGACTCTTCAATGTGAGGAAAGACGAAAATTTGTAAATTCAAGAACATCTGCAAATCTGAAACAAGATAAGTATGGAAAGCCACCACTAAACACATCACAATTAAAATATTGAAAATAAATAAAGATGGAATCTTGAAAACATTCAAATAAATATAAGAAATCATTCAAAATGATGTTAATTGCTGGGATAGTTTGGATGGAGAGTGATGAAGAAGGGTATAGTGGGGATAAATGGTGATGGATGGAGACTTGGGGTAGTGAATGCACAATACAATATATGGATGATACGTGTGGAATTGTGCAATTGAAATCTATATTACTTTGTTAACCAGTGTCACACTAACAAACTCAATAAAAAGTAAAGAAGAAATTGAATATATGATTTTAAAAAATGATGTTAACTACTAATTTAAAAATATGGAGTCCAAAAGATAGTGGAACAACTTTTTAAAGCACCAAGAAAGAAAAAAAATCAGAATTTTATAATCGGTGAAATTATCCTTCAAATGTAAAAGTGAACTAAAGACCTTTTCATGTAAATAAAGCTAAAATAACTAGGAGCCCTGAACTTATACTATAAGAAATGATAAAGGAAGTGCATTAAGCTAAAAAGAAATCCTACTGGGCTGAAGCTCACATCCACATGAAGGAGAAGCAAATATGAGATGAAGTATCTGGATAGATTTAAAACACATTTTTCTTTCAATTTATTCAAAATAGTGGATTTGATTGTTTAAAGCAAATATTATGACATTATACCTCTGAGTCCATAGTGACTGTAGATGCAATAGTTGTGAGAAGTACAGCATAAATGAGGAGCAGAGAGTGGAGAAACACACCTAGACAGCCGCAGGTTCTCAGGCTATGAGAAGCAGTACAGGTTAACTCTAACTCGACCATGAAAATTAAGATGCACATTACAATCCTGTGATTTACCACAATAAAAATAATAATACTATTAGCTAATATACAATTGATTTCTGAAAACATATTCAAATAATCCAAAAAAAAAGGAGAGAGAGAGAGAGAGAGGGAGAGAGAGAGAGAGAGAGAGAGAGAGAGAGAGAGAGAGAATAGAACAAAAGCAGAGGAGAAATATAGAAAATATTATATCTTAATTTAAAATACAAATAATTGTATTAATTATTTAATACAATTAATTTTCATTTAATTTATTTTCATTTAATTTATTGGGCTTATATTGGTTAATAAAATTATATAGGTTTTAGGTTTGCAATTCTACAATACATCATCTGTATATTGCATTGTGCGTTCACCACTCCAATCAAGTCTCCTTCCTTCACCATCTATCCTCCTTCACTCTCTTCTACTCCCTCCACACCCTCTTCCCTCTGACAATCACCATAGTGTTATTCTTCTCCATAAATCTTTTTTTCTTTGCTTAATCCCTTCACTCTTCTCACCCAGCCCCCAATCCCCACCTCTCTGACAGCATTCAGTCTAAAATCTCCAATTAAAAGGCAGAAATTATTAGAATAGGTAAAGAGGCATATTCCAACATATACTGTCTACAAAAGGTGCCCTAATATATAAATACTCAAGGCCCAGTGCATGAAATTCATGCACTGGAGTGGAGGGTGTCCCTCAGCCTGGTCTGTGCCGTCTTGCAGTCTGGGACTCCTCAGGGGATATCCACCTGCCTATTTAGGCCTGCTCCCCAAGGGGAATGGGCTTAAGCTGGTAGGCAGACATCCCTCTTGCAGTCCCAGACCCCTCGATCCTTACTGGTCACCTACTCGCTGCTCCTTACAACTCTGCTCACTGCTCCATCCTTAGAGCTGCTGCGGAGGTGGGGAAAGCTTCTGCCACCACCACTGCACTCACCAGCAGTGAGCTCAGCTTCTAGCGAAGCTCCCCCTGTGGGAGCACACTGATCACAAGGGGGCAGCTCTTGCATTGAGCATCTGCCCCCTGCTGGGCAGTGTGCATCATAGCAACAGGTCATTCTGGTCATTCCACTGTAATGATTGCTTAGGTTTTTATTATATAGATGCAGAATGGTTGAAAGCATATGGATAAAGTTACACCAGGCAAACAGTAAGAACAAGAATGTTGAAGTGGCTACATTATTATCATATAACTAGAAGCCTGGTGCACAAAAATTTGTGTACTGGGGGAGGAGGGGTCCCTCAGCCCAGCCTGTGCCCTCTCACAGTCTGGGACCCCTCGGGAGATGTCCACCTGCTGGCGTGCCAAGCCAGCCTGGGTGAGGGGCTGAGGGCCATTTTCAGGCTGCCCACAGCTCCTTCAGGGTTCGGGTTCCTATTAGGGTGCCTGGCTGGAAGCAGGTATCTTGGATTTATTTAACTTCTATAATTGAAACTTTGTTGCTTTGGTCCCCTGCTCAAAGCCTGGGTTGCCCCTGGCAACCCAAAGTCCCAGCCAGGCAGGTATCTGGGGTTTGTTTATCTTCTATAATTGAAACTTAGTAGCCTTGAGTAGAGCTCAGGGTCCACAGGGCCCTGACTTCCTCCATTGCTCAGGACAACTGCAGCTCTATGGCCACCGCCATCTTAGTTGAGTTAATTTGCATATTTGTTCCTGATTGGTTGGTGGGCTTGACTTGTGGGTGTGGCTAGTGGGTGTGATGGAGTGAGGGTCAATTTGCATATTACTCTTTTATTAGATTACACTAGAGGCCCGATGCATGAAAATCCATGCACTGGAGAAGGGTTCCCTCAGCCTGGCCTGCCCCCTCTCACATTTTGGGAGCTCTCAGGGGCAGGAGACAACCTAGAGATCAGGGGAAGGCAACTCCCCATCACACCTCTGCTGCTGCCACTGCCAGCAGCGCAAGCCTAGGCCAGCCCTGGTTACCTGAGCCTTGGGCAGCCCTGGGTGGCTGGACAGCTGCCATCCAAGGCTTGCTTGCACCTCGGGCCGGCCCTGGGCAGCTAGGCAGTTGACATGAGAGGCTTGCCTGCACCTCGGGCATCGGCTGGGGAGCCACCATCGGAGGCTTGCCTATACTGCAGGCAGGCCCTGAGAGGTTGAGGGGTTTAGAGGACTGGGGGCCTCCAGAGGCAGCACATGAAGCATCTAGGCCTGCCTAGGGGTGTCATCATCAGTCAATTAGCATATTCCCTCCTTATTGGCTGTGGGTGCCGCCATATTTGCAACAGCAGAGGGTCAATTAGCATATTCCCTCTTTATTAGGTAGGCTAGTAACTTAAGGTAAAAGTGTTGGAAGAGATAAATGAGATATTTCATAATTATAAAAGGATCAAATCATCAAAAATACATGATAGTCATTAATGCCTAATAAAAGCTTTCTATACTTTAAGCAAACATGGACATGATGATGTAGGAGACATAGACAATTTCATAATCTTATTTGGATATTTTCATACCATTTTCTTTATATTCTTTATATAAATACTAGGGGCCCAGTGCACGAATTCATGCATCTTAAAAGGAACTGTGGGCTGCAAAGCAGGCTGTGGTGCACACCGGAGTGGGTCTTGGTCCATCCTCTGCAGCCCTGGACAGCCCCTTCTGCCATGGACCCCAGTTCTCTCTCTGCCAGCAGCCCCGCTCCCACCACTGGCACTCACATGTGCTGATGGTGCCAGCCCCGCTTGCACCCACTGATGGCATGGAGTGATTGAGGCCAGCACTGGCACCTGGTGCAAGTCGTGGCTCCAGCACTGATTGCAGGTACGAGCAGGGCCATCGCTGACAGCGGGTGCAAATGGTGGCTGCTGCCCTGATCCCTCCTCAGGAGCAGGGGGAGGTGGAAAAGCCCTCAAGAGAAATTGGGACCAGCAGCCGCTGCTTGAATACACTGATGGTGCCAAGCAATCAGAACTGGCACCAAGAACTGGCAGCCGGTGGGAGGGTTGGCTCCAGCACTGGCAGTGGGTGTGAACAGGGCCAGTGCTGGCAGCAGGTGTGAGCACTGCATGGGACTGCAGTGCATGAGAGCAAAGAATTTTCAGTAACCATCAGAGGCTTGACCTGATGACAGTGATTGGTGCCCTGCCTCGGTCTTGCGCCCCAACTCACTGGGTCCACCATCCCGCTGCTGTTGATGCTCACCATGATCCATGCATGCCCTGTGGTGGTCAGTGCATGTCATGGTGACTGGTTTTTGGTTGTTCAGTTGTTCGGTTGTTCCATCATTCAGTCTATTTGCATATTAGGATTTTACATATATAGATATTTTTAATTTAAATTCTTCATTGTTTATAGTGTTACATAAGTCTCCTTCCCCCCCCCCCCATTTACCTCTCCCCAGCCACTCACATTCCCCAGCACATGCCCTTATCCCCCTACTGTCTGTGGAAATTGGCTATGCTCATATGCATGCATACAAGTCCTTTGGTTGATCTCTTACCACCCTCCTTTCTAATCTCCCCTGCCTTCCCTCTGAGTTTTGACAGGCTATTTGATGCTTCTATGTCTCTGGATCTATTTTTGTCGATCAGTTCATGTTGTTCATTATAGTCAACAAGTTGGGGGTCTAGTTTCATTTTTAATTCTTTTGTATGTATCTGTCCAATTTTCCCAGCACTATTTATTGAAGAAACTGTCTTGATTATATTACATGATCTTGCCTCTTTTGTCAAATGTTAATTGAGCAAAAGGGCTTGGATTGAATTCTTGGTTCTCTGTTCTGTTCCATTGATCTATATATCTGGAGGAGGCTCCAGATTAAGCCTGGAGATAGGCCCAGAGAGAAAGGTAGGGCCTGATCACGGAGGCTGCAGATCAGATGCAGAGAGAGAGAGGGCTGTCTGCGGGGCCATTCTGGATTTCCCAGAAGAGCCAATGGCTGCCTAGGAGTCGGAGCTTTTGATGTTGACTGGCATAGGAACTGACCAATCAGAACCTAATCTGGGTGAACTGAAAAGGCAGAACCTAAAGTGGGGATTAAGGAGGAATTTTAAGGGCAACAGCTGTTTGGTGTAAGGTGTAAGAAAGCAGTTCAATTTCTTAATGACTGGTTTGGTACTATAGTGCATATGGTTGTCTAACAGTCCAGATATAGGGATTATGTATTTTTGTCTGCCTAGAGCATCTCCTGCTGAAAAAGGCTTTTCATCCCATTTAAGCAATTCTATTCTATATAATCTATTTATACTAATAAGAGGGGAATATGCTAATTAGACCCAGTCGACCAGCAATCTTCCAGACATCCAACTTCCTTCTGGACAAAGCCATGGTGGTGGGGACTGAAGCAGAGGCAGTTAGGGGTGATCAGGATGGCAGGGGAGGAAAGATGGTGGCAAGATCAGGCCAGCAGGGGCAATCAGACCAGCAGGGAAGGGCAGGTGGGGGTGACCAGGCCAGCAGAGGAGGGCAGTTGGGGGCAATCAGGCTGGCAGGTGAGGGTAGTTGCAGGGTGACCAATCCAGCAGGTGAGGGCAGTTGGGGGAAAGATCAGGCCTGCAGGGGAGGTCAGTTGGGGAAGACCAGGCAGGCAGGGGAGAGCAGTGGGGGCAATCAGGCCCACAGGAGAGCAATTAGGGGTGATCAGGCAAGGCAGGCAGAGGTGGTTAGGGGCAATCAGGCAGGCAGGCAAAGGCAGTTGGAGGCAATCAGGTAGACAGGCAGAGAAGTTAGGGACAATCAGGCAGGCAGGAAGGTGAGTAGTCAGATGCCAGCAGTCCCAGAATATGAGAGATGTCCAACTGCCAATTTGGGCCCGATCGGTCCTAAACCGGCAGAACAGGGGTCCCAGATTGGAGAGGATATAGGATGGACTGAGGGACACTCCCCTACACATGCACAAATTTCTTGCACTGGGCCTCTAGTGTTAAATAATAGTGATGAAAGCAGACATTCCTGTCTTGTTCCTGTTATTAGGGGAGATGGTTTTATTTTTTGCCCATTGAGTACAATGAAGGCTGTAGGTTTCTCATATAATGCTTTTATTATGTTGAGGTATGATCCCTCTATTCCCACTTTGCTGAGAGTTTTTATCAAGAAAGCATGTTGGATTTTGTCAAATGCCTTTTTTGCTTCAATTGATATGATTATGTAATTTCTGTCTCTCAGTTTGTTTATGTGATGTATCACGTTTATTGATTTGTGCATATTTTACCAGCTTTGCATCCCTGGAATAAATCCCACTTGGTCATGGTGTATGATCTTTCTAATGTAATGCAGGATCTGATTTGCTAGGATTTTGTTGAGGATTTTAGCATCTATGTTCATCAAGGATACTGACCTGAAGTTTTCTTTCTTTGTGATGTCTTTATCTGGTTTTGGGATTAGGGTAATTCTGGCTTCATAGAAAGATCTTGGAAGTGTGCCTTCCTCATGAATTTTTAGAAATAGTCTGAAAAGGATAGGTTTTAGTTCTTTTTGGATGTTTGGTAAAACTCCCCTGTGAAGCCATCTGGTATAGGGTTTTTGTTTGCTGGAAGTTTTTTGATTACTGTTTCAATTTCATTAGTAGTTATTGGCCTATTGAGATTTTTAGATTCTTCCTGATTGAGTTTTGGAAACTTATATTTTTCTAGGAACACGTCCATTTCATCAAGGTTGTCCAGTTTGTTGGAGTAGAGTTCTTCGTAGTATTTTTTTACAATAATTTTTATGTCGGTGGGGTGGGTTGTTAATTCACCTCTTTCATTTATGATTTTGTTTATTTGGGTCCTCTATCTTTGTTTCTTTGTGAGCCTGGCTAGAGGTTTATCAATCTTATTTATCCTTTCAAAGACCCAGCTCTTGGTTTTACTGATCATATGTATTGGGTTTTTTTTTTTTTTTTTTTTTTTTTTTTTTTTTTTTTTTTTTTTTTTTTT
>PVJC01003881.1:0-43353 GCA_004026665.1 Murina feae | reverse complement strand
TCATTGATCTCTTTGGTAACACAATCATTGTTTAATAGCATGCTATTTAGCCTCCAAGTGGTTGAGTTTTTAAAATTATTTTTATTGTAGTTGATTTCTAATTTTATGCCACTGTGATCTGAGAAGATGCTTGATATGTTTTCTATCTTCTTGAATTTGAAAAGACTTTGCCTGTGTCCCAATATGTGGTCTATCTTTGAAAATGTCCCATATGCACTTAAGAAGAATGTATATTCTGTACCTTTGGGGTGAAATGTTCTAAAGATGTCAATTAAGTCCATCTGATCTAGTGAGTCATTTAGGATTGCTGTTTCTGTGCTGATTTTTTTCTTTAGAGGATTTATCCACTGTTGTCAATTGGGGTATTAATGCTCCCTACTATGATTACATAGTGGTTTATCTCTCCCTTGGTATTTTCCAGAAGTTTTTGTTTGTTTGTTTGTTTATTGTTGTTTTTTATATATTTGGGTGCTCCTGTTTTGGGTGTATGTATGTTTACTAGAGTTATATCCTCTTGTTGAATTGCACCCTTTAGTATTATAAAGTGGCCATCCTTACCTCTTTTTATGGTCTTCACTTTGAGGTCTATTTTTTCAGATATAAGTATTGCTACTCCAGCTTTTCTCTCATTTCCATTTGCCTGAAAAACAATTTTTTCATCCCTTCACTATCAGTCTGTGTGAATTCTTTGTTATGAGGTGGGTCTCTTCTAGACAGTATATATATGGATCATGTTTTCTTTTATCCATTTAGCTACCCTATATCTTTTGATTCAAGCATACAGTTCATTTACATTTAAGGTTATTATTGATAGGTACTTGTTTTTTGCCATTTTTATTCTTTATGCCTGTGTTCCTTCTTCTCATTGTATTTCTTCTTTTTACAGCAGTCCTATTAGTAATTCTTGCATTGATGTTTTGGGGCAATAAACTCCCTTAACCCTTTTTTTGTCTGTGAAGCTACTGGTTTCCCCTTCAGTTTTGAATATTAGCCTTGTTGGGTATAGTATTCTTCAATTCAGTCCCTTGTTTTACCTCCATTTGTGTATTTCATTCCATTTCCTTCTGGCCTGATGTGTTTCTGTTGAGAGTCAATTAATATTCTAATGGAAGATAGCTTGTAGGTAACTTTCCGTCTCTCTCTTGAAACCTTTAAGATTCTTACTTTGTCATTGTAGTTTTCCAATTTAATTATGTTTCTTGGTTTTGGTAATTTTGGGTTTATCTTGTTTGGGCCTCTATGTGCTTCCTGGACTTGTGTGCTTTTTTTTTTTTTTCTTCCCAACATCAGGGAAGTTTTCTGTCATTATTTCTTCAAATAAGTTTTATATTCATTGCTCTACTTCCTCTTCTTTTGGCTCCTTATTATGATTGTATGGTGTTTTATCTCTATACAATGTTGGATGTTTTGTCCCAAAGCTCCCTTAGGCTCTCCTCATGCTTTTTAAGTTTTTTTTTGCAGTTGTTGCTTTGCTTGGGTGTTTTTTTCTACTTAGTCTTCTAACTCAGAGATGCAGTCCTCAGCTTCTTCTAGTCTACTGTTGAAGCTTTCCATTATGTTTCCATTATGTGTCATTCTGAATTTCCTCTTGATTCTTCTTCATGTTCTCTTGATTCTTATATATGTTGAATTTTTCATCTATCCTCTTCAGTGCCTTATAACCTTTGCTCTGAATTCTTTCTCTTCTAATTTCTTGCCTCCATTTTGTTTTTTTCTTTGTTTTTCATTTTCTGATGTTTTCTCCTTTTCTTTTGAATAGGGGTGTATATTTGTATCCCCCTTTTTTGCTCTTCTTTTGTGATCTTTTCCAGATATCAGATCAAACTACTATGGCATCCAGATTTTTTGAGTTTGCCTAATATGATAGTTGTTTTGTGGGATTCAGTGGTGCTATCTCTCCAGTCTTCAGTGTTGGTCAAATAGGGATTCCTCCTGCTTGGGATATTTGTGTTCTCTTGGTGTAGATTGGTCTTGAGTGTTATTGTCCCATTCATGGATGGAGTCTCCTCTCAGGGTGTCTGGTTATCTGGCTCACTCTCTACCACTTAGACCAAACAGCACAAAATACAACGTGACAAGGTAAGACAAAAAGGGAACAGAATGAATGTACTCACAACACCAATAACCCAAATATAAGTGACTACCAGAGGAAAGAGAATTGGGGAGAGAAAAGAGAGAAAAAAAGATATTGAGGAAAGAAAAAAATAGTAAAAGAGATAATAAATAGTAGAAAAAGGATGAAAAAGAAAAAAAAGATATATATATATATATATATATATATATATATATATATATATATATATGGAGAAACACCACAGAACAAACGGATACACCAAAAAATGCAAACAAAAAACACCCAGAAAAGTGGTTGGGGGCAGAATCTGCAGAGGTAACACTTCTATACAGAAGGTAAGGTTAAGAAATTGGATGAATATGGGGAGGACCTTGACTCAGTATATTGGAGGTAGAAAGAGGATGAGTGGATAATAAGAAAAGAAAGAGAAAGAAAAAAACTAAAAAGAAAAATATTTAAAATAAAAATTAAAAATTAGGTAAAATAACAATAAAAATAAAAATAGAATAAAGAGAAAATGCAAAAGTAAATCTGCAAAATAAAGAAACAAAAAACACAAAGAAAATAAAGAAAAAAATTTTGTTTTAAAAATAAAAGATAAGAAAATTAAATAAAATAGTGAAATGTCATTCATTTCAGCCAAATTTTAATGCCTTATGGGGGCTAGTTTAAGATCCCACTCTTCTGTACTGTTTGCCACTTCTTAATTTCCTGTTAGGTAGTCAGCACCATGTTGAAGATCCAAGAGTTCATCACTCTTCTGTGCCTATCTCCACCACTTTGACTGCCAGCAGGCTGGACTAATCTGCCCCTGGACTAATCTAGCCTGTCTGTTGGCTGTCCATTTTAATCTTTTAAGCAGCTGTTTCTTACTTGGCTATAGTTAGGGAGGTTGTTGTATCACTGTACAGAACTGAATGGCCTCAATTCAACCCAGTTCCTGAGGGCTCTGAGGGATTATTCAGATTTTTTGTGTCCTTTGTACCACTCAGGGTGTAGTTTGGATATGGCTGTATTGGTTGGCTGGAGACTGCTAGGAGGGTCTAGTTCTTCAGGAGAAAATGGCTGCTTAGGTCTGGAGTGTCAGAAATGTCCCATTGCCAGATTCCTGATGCCCTCTCCCCATCATGCTCTTCTCTACAGCCTCTCCTCAGACTGCACAAGTCCACACCTTCACCTGCACCTCAGCCATGATTGAGTATTTGTATTTGAAAGGTCCTATGAACTAGGGTTAGTGAATAAAAGCAAAGACTCAAAAGAAGGGAAACAACTGGGCCACTGAAAATTTCTCTCCCCTCAGTACCACATGGCTTGGGCAGTTCTTCAGGCCACCCCTCTGGGCTCAGCCTCTCATGAGTGTGGACTTAGATCTAGAATCCTCTACCACCAGCAGCCCTGTGGACTTCCTTTCCACAGTCAGATGTTATGCTTGTCCTCAAGGGACTTAGACTTGGTGCCGTGCGGCTTCCTTCTGACCCTCTCGACTTGGAGGTCTCACAACTCTGTGATCCCAGATCCCTGATTCTACCATTCTCCAGATGTCCTCTTCCCTTCCCAGCTGTGAATTGTCTCACCAGCTGCATCTACTTTACCAATACTGGGTGGATATTATTCAATTTAGATGCACCTTTTATCTGCTCCAGAATAAGGCTCAGGACTAATCTGCCTATTCAGCTGGCATTTTGTTCCACCCCCTACTGAGGATTAAGATAGAAACCAGGCATATGCCCTGACTGGAAATTGAACCATAGCCTCTTGCTTTTGGGTACATGCTCAACCACTGTGTCATACCTACCCAGCTTCACACCACTTTCTGAGAAGTTAATAGAATAACTACATCAAATAAAAATCAATAAAGACATAGACTGAGCTGAACTAGAGTAAGGACCTTGACTTTTCAAATGCATATTGTACACTCACTGAGACAGATGTATGCTAGATCATGAAACAAGCCTGGATGTAATCAAAAGGACTGAAATCACAGAAATTATATTTTCTGACAAAAATGAATTAAACTGAAAACCAATAATAACATATCTAGAAATCCTCAACATTTGGAAATTAAACAGCACGTCTCTCAATAATTCATGATTTCCAAAGATAAAACCACAAATAAATTAAAACTATTTTTAACTAAATGATATTAAAAACTATGACATCAAAATATGTTGGATGAAGTTTAAGAAATATTTAGAGGAAAATTTATAGCTTGAAATTTCTATAATGAAAAAGAAGAAAAGCCTGCAATCTATAACCTACGGGTTATTTTAAGTAGCTAGAAAAAAAAGAACAAGGTAAATTCTAAGTAATATAGATAAGAGTAGAATTTAATAAAATGGAAGACAGAGCCCAGCAGGTGTGGCTCAGTGGTTGAGTGTTAACCTGTAAACCAGGAGGAGGAGGTTTGATTCCAGGTCAGGGCACACAACATGCCCGTGTTATAAGCTCCATCTCCAGTGTGGTGCATGCAGGAGACAGCTGATCAATGAATCTCATCATTTATGTTTCTAACTCTCTCTCCTTTTCCCTTCCTCTCTGAAATTAATTTAAAAAAATGGAAGACAGAAAAAGGAGAAAATTAACAAAACCGAAATTCATACTTTAAAATTGATAAAAATGATAAATCCCTAGCAGACTGTTTAATAAATTAAAAGGAAAAGGCACAAACTAACCATTATCAGGATGAAAGAGGGGTTTTTATACATATCCCACAACCATCATAAGTAATTAAATTTATAAATGATTATAAAATACCAGTTATAAGTAATTATAAAGTTATAATCATACCTTGTAAATAATATCCTATATAATAAAAGCCTAATATGCTGTGTCTGATAGTCCAGTTGGTTGTTCAAACAGTCAAAGCATAATATGCTAATGATATGCTAAGGCCACTCAACTATTCACTATGATGTGCACTGACCACCAGAGGGCAGACTCTTTGACCGGCTGATCAGAGCTCTCCAGCAGTTTCTCCCTGGCTGACCAACCTCCCATGTCCTTCCCTGGCTTTGATCACTCACCGGTGGGGTCCCTCAGCCTGGCCTGCACCCTCTCACAGTTAGGGACCCCTCAGGGGATGTCAAAGAGCTGGTTTTGCCCCGAGAGTAGAACAACCAGTTGCTATGACACTCATTGACCATCAGGGGCAGATGCTCAATCCAGGAGCTGTTCTCTGGTGGTCAGTGCACTCCCACAGGGGGAGCGCTGCTCAGCCAGAAGCCAGGCTCACAGCTGGCAAGCTCAGCAGTGGTGGTGGGAGTCTCTCCCACCTTCGTGGCAGTGCTAGAGATTCTGACTGATGGTTTAGGCCCGGTACTGGGCCTAAGCCATCCTTCAGATATCTCCCAAGGGCTCCTGGACTGCAAGAGGGCCCATGCCAGGCAGAGGGACCTCCTGCATTCAGTATACAAATTTTGTTCACCAGGCCTCTAGTCTGCATATATAAAGAGCCACACGCCATCGCAACTGAACAGACAACCAAACAGGCTGAGTAGGACAACAAGACCAGCAGGGGGGTTAGTGAGGGATGACCAAACGACTGAAAAGCAGGCTGTGTGGGGTGACCAGGCCAGCAGAGGGGGGATGTTTGGGGTGACCAGACCAGTGGGGGGGCACTTGGGGGCTACCAGGTTGGCAGGAGGGTGCAGTTGGGGTGACCAGGCCAGCAGGCAGAGGCAGTTAGGGGTGATCAGGATGGCCGGCAGATGAGCAGTCAGGAGCCAGGGGTCCCAGATTATGAGAGGGCTGTCCAACTGCCAGTTTAGGCTGGATCCTCAGGATTAGGCCTAAACCAGCATATTGACATCCCCCAAGGGGTCCCAATTGGAGAGTGTACAGGCTGGGCTGAGGGGACCCCCCTCCACACACACACACACATTTTATGCACCCGGCCTTTAGTTAAATAATAATAAACTAATATTATGAATTATTTAATGAAAATATACACATACACTCACACACACATACACATGTGTGCGCATGTGTGCATGCACGTGGTTCTGCGTCCACGCCAGTGCGCAGGCATTTATAATAGAAGGCCAGGTACTGTCATTGTGGAATTCTATCGAACATCAAAAGAGTACTAATCTTGCCCAGCCAGCGTGGCTCAGTGGTTGAGGTCCACCTAAGAACCAGGAGGTCACGGTTAGATTCCAGGTCAGGGCATATGTGTGGGTTGCAGGCTCGATCCCCAGTTTGGGGCCTGCAGGATATAGTTGATCAGTGATTCCCTCTTATCATTGATGTTTCTCTCTCTCTCTGCTTCCTCTCCCTTCCTCTCTGAAATCAATAACAGTATATTTTTTAAAAAGAATACCAATCTTAGCAAACTCTTTCAAACAATTGAAATGCTCAATTACTTTTGTGAAAAAAGAATAATTCTGATTCCAAAACTTGGAAAAGATATTACAAGAAAATAATACTATCAGCCAATAACCCTTTGGACCTGAGCCATTAATGAAATATTAGTAAATAGAATCCATCTATGGTAATATGTCATGACCAAGTGAAGTCTATTTCAGAAATTGTGTTAGTTTAACATACAAAATTAATCAATATAATTTACCATGTTATCAAAATAAAGAATTATTATTTGATTGTTTCAATAAATACAAAAATATATGAATAACAACTTCCAAACATGTTAAAAAATCTCCATAAAATAGGACTAAGGGGAAATTTTTTCAATTTGATAAAAATCACATAAAAAAACCTTCCAAATAACATTTTACTTAATGATGAATCACTGTACAGATTTCCTCTAAACTTGGGAATGAGAAAAGAATAAACACTTCATCATTTTCATTTAATATTTAACCAGATGTCCTAGCCAGTATAATGAATAAATAAACAAACCAATGGTAGAAAGATGAAAGCAGAAGAAATAAAACTCTCTTTATCCACAGATGACATGATCATTTATGTAGAAAATCCTAAGGAATCTATAGAGTGGCTTTAAAAACGAATTAAATTTAGTATAGGCCTGGTCAGTGTGTTCAGTAGTTAGAGCTTCAGGCCTCAAACCAAAGGGTTACTGGTTTGATTTATGGTCAAGGTCACTCACCTGGGTTGCAAGTTTGATCCTTGGCCTTAGTAGGGCCCTTGCTTGCTGGAGGCAACCAAAGGATGTGTCTCTCTAACATAGATCTTTCTCTCTCTTCTTCCCCTCCCTCATTCCCACTCTCTATAAAAAGATCAGTGGAAAAAATATCCTTGGGTGAGGATTAGCAACAAGAAAATAGTATATTCACAGAGTCTAAAGTTATTAAATAACAATAAATTATATTTATATATAGTAACAGAAATATTTGGAAAAAATTTTTAAATAATTTTACAATAAATTCAAATTTTTAACATGCTTAAGGAATAATTATGACAAAACACATGCATGGTCCATCAGTGAAAGCTCTAAAATAGTACAGAATAAGTGGAGAGACATAATATGTATATAGATTTGAATTATTAATATTAAGAGGCATATTTTACCTAAATTGGTCTATAAAGTCAATGTAATCCTCCTTATAACTTTTATGTTAATTTTTGAAGGGTTTTTATAGAAACTGCTAATTAATTTCAAGTTGATATGAAAATGTAAAAGGCCTGGAATAGCCAAACAATCTAGAAAAGGAAGAACAAAATTAAAGGAATTACACTTCTTGAGTTTAATACTATATAGCTTCTGTATAGCATGGAAATGGCTTAAGTAACAAAAACTAAATCAAAAATTAGAATAAAGGACCCAGAAAAAGAGCCAAGAACATGCAGTCATTCATTTTCCAACGAAGTGCCAAAACAATTTAATGTATACAATAAAGTCTTTTCTGAAAATCATGCTTTAATACAGAATATCCGTATTTTTAAAATAAACCTTAATTACTACCTCACCTAATATATAAATAATCATTTATGGCAGGTCATCAACTTAAGCATAAGAGCTGAAATCATAAAGTTTTTAGAAAACAAAATTGGACAGTGTTTTTATGACCTAAGGATACTCAAATGTTCCTTAGGTGAATCATAGAAAGCAAACTTAAGACAAAATAATAAATTATACTTTGTTAAAATTAAAATAAAACAACTGCTCATCAAAGATATTGCTTAGAAAGTAAATAAAAATCAAATACTAGAGCAAACTTTATAAATATTTAACAAAGGACTGAAATGTACAACAAGGTGGGAGTGGTTGGGAAGAAATCAATCAAAGAACTTATATGCATAAACGCTGGGCATAGACAATAGTGTGGTGAAGGCAGGGGTGGAGGGCAGGGGCAGGCTAGAAGGGTCAATGAGGAAAAAGGGGGGCATATGTAATACCTTCAACAGGAAAGATTTTTAAAATAAAGAAGTCAAACAACTCAGTCATAAAAACAAATAACCCAATTGGAAAAGGGCAAGTTAGTGCCGGCTAAGGTAGTTTAGTGGTTGAGCATCAACCCATGAACCAGGAGGTCACAGTTCCATTCCTGGTCGGGGCAAACGCCTGGATTGCAGGCTTAAGCCCCAGTAGGGGTGTGCAGGAGGCAGCCAATCAATGATTCTCTCTCATAATTGATGTTTCTATCCCTCTCTCCCTCTCCCTTCCTCTCTCTGAGATCAATAATAACATATATTTTTTAAAAGGGCAAGTTATTGGAACAGACATTTTATAGGAATGGCCAATAAACACATTAAAAATGGGAACATTAAATCATCAGTGAAATCAGAGTTAAAACCACAATAATATACCACTCCACCTTTGCCAGCATAGCTAAGATGAAAATAATTGGAAATAGCCCTAGCTGGGTGGCCCAATTGGTTGAAGTGTAGTCCCATACAATAAAAGATAGTATATACCAGTCAGGGCACATACCTAGGTTGTGGGTTTGATCCCAGTTGAGCACACACAGGAGGCAACAGATCAAAGTTTCTCTCTCACATGGATGTTTCTCTCTCTCCCTAAGAATCAATAGAAACATATCCTCAGATAAGGATAATGGGGGGGGGGGGGATGGATATACCGAGATTTGGAAGGACATGGAGCAACAAGTATTCTAGCATAGTAAGATTGATAAAAGTGTAAAATGGTACAACTATGTTTTAATACTGTTTGGAAATTAGAAATTTAAAACAAATCTATTATATGACACAGTTATTCCATTTACACAAGAGATATTACACAAACAGATTTGTGAAAGAATATTGATTGCAGTTCTATTTACTACAGACAAAGGCTGGGAACAGTCTTAGGTGTCCATAAATAGGCGAATGAGTAAATGTACTGTGGTATACGCATACAATGAAATAGCACTTATCAATAAAAAGAAGCAAGCTACTAATAAAAAAATGTAGGAGCATGCATCTCGTTAATACATACTTAGAAAAGTAGGAGGAAGAATTTTAGGTATTTAAGAGAAAGGAGGTAAGAGAGTATTGAGGAACATTTCTATCAGGACATAACTTCTTTGGGAATTACACAAAGTTCTCAGATATTGGTGAGCTTAGTATCCACCAAGAACCTCTCATGTTCCTATTTATTTTCCATTTCAGATCTCCATGAGTCCCTTGGGCATTTAGAATTAGTCTCACCATAATTATTTCCGATAGTGGGCTGCGACCTCAGAGCTTTTCCCACCAGTAGCACATTAGACATAGCAGCTTTAAGGACAACAGAGGTCATTATTATTAAGTAGTTCCTAAGCAAAGAGCCTTTGTTCCACCAGTTGGGTGTTTAATTGCTAGACAGCCTGTATGTGTTAGAAGAAAGGTCATATTGGTCAAACATTTAGATAAATCATCTGACCTAAACTCATAGAGCACCAACAACTAAGAGTTTACTAAGTAAGAATCAACAGGCAGTAAAAAAGTAAAAAAAAGGGGGGGTGGGGGGACAATCAGCACCTGTGAGATCTTGAACAATCCTGTTCTCTAGAATTTGATTCGCCTCCTGTGTAATAGAGCATTGAGGTAGTTGGCCTCCAGCATCACTCCCAAACTTTAAAACAAACACAAACAAAACAAATCAAAGCACTAAAATTGTATTGCAATCAAGAAAATCAAGGATGTGTATGGGATGGGGAGTATCTCGCTATACTGACAAAGTCAAGCTCTCAAGGTGGTACTTTGCCTTTTCTCAACTGGGCAGTGCTAGTTTCATTATAACAGTCTAAAATCCAGAGCATACATCCCATTCAAAAGAGCATTTTCAATGTGCTAATTTATTATGGTCTCTTTAGACAGACAGTCTATTCTCTGACTTCCCATGAATATTAAAAATAACTAGGAAAAAAACCCCACAAATGTCTTGTAAGCAGCTGAATTTATTGAGGAAAGAAGAGTAGAAGGATAAAGAAAAGTATTTTATTCCTCTTAAATATTCTTAAGTCTACATAAATAGATGGCATATAGGTACTAGAAGTGGGTAATTTTTCTAAAAGGTAAGAAAAACTATTCTACATTCTAAAAGACCTGTAAAATTCATTGCAATAAGTTAGTCTTCTTTACACAAAAGAAAACATGTGATCGAAGTTTGCCTCCTAAGATACAGTACAGTGAAGCTATATAGGTCATGCTAAATGTCCCAGATAGAAGCTGGAAGAGGGAAAGTTAGCTCAGATGTTTTGCTTTCAGATTCTCTCAATCAAGTCTTAGATCCCCTTTTTTCTAACTGATGTGACATCCTACTATATAAACCACCATCATGTACTGTAAACCACCAAACACAGCAGGAGACCATGGCACCCCTGCATGGGGTGAATAAACAGGATTTTGTCAAATTTCCAAAGTTACATAATACATTGAAAAACAAACAAACTTGAATGGCATTTGGGAACTTATGTTGATCATCAGTAGTGTGCAGCGGGCACAAAATATTCTGTAAAATGACTGCTTCAAATTAGGACACTTATGAAAGCTTAAGGCTGATTAATTGCTACTATATTTAAAGACTTTTTCCTGAAGCTGTGCACGAGAATAGAATAGTAAACAGATTAATTAACAATAATGTTTTTGTTTCCACAGGACCAAACATAGTAAGAGAATTCTACGTGAACAAAGACTCTTCCCAAAAGAAATAGTGTTGCAAGATTTTAGTCATGGATGCTGCTCTTGGCGACTGCCCAGACATCTGCTATCACAAAGTTAGTAGAAGAAAATCACTATGTAGTACTAAACAGAGGAATTGACCTATAAGGCAAGTTACAGAGTTTTCTTTCCCTTAATCCTGCTCCAGGCTTAGGAAGCCCCTGCATTGTTTTGAAGTGGTGGTGCTCTGTTAGATAATCCAAGGTCCTGTTTATGGAAACTTCCTTCTGAAGAATGTGCTAGTTCCAGGAATACAAATTTTTCCAACTTGTAGTGAATGGTGTTATAAATGGAGTTTGGTGACACCCTGTCAGAATTTCGTGACTTTATTTCCATCCACCAGTTCTTTTCAGACCTTGCTATGGCCATAGTGAAGGATTTCCCATTAGTAAGACCAGAGGGTATGAGGTAAAGGAGAGTATATATTTCCCTTTTTCTGAAGCATGGTCACATTTAATGTAAATACAATAAACAAGAGTGAAAAAAATAATTGTTACAGATTCAAAACAACGCATCCTTTCCAAATCCATGTTGGAATACTTTGAATATTGATACACTCAGATTGCCTTTTAACTCATTTGTTCTTTCAACATGCTACCCATTGTCTCACATTTGGTGAATAAACCATAATTTCTCATTTGTTTTTTTAAAAAATATTTATCTATCTAATCTAATAAAAGAGTAATATGCAAATTGACCCTCACTCTGTTACATCCACAAGCCATGCCCACTGACCAATCAGGAGCAACTATGCAAATTAACTCAACTAAGATGGCAGTGGCCATGGAGCTGGAGTTGCCACAGGCAATGGAGAAAGCCAGGGCCCTGCAGGCCCTGAACTCTACTCTAGGCTACAAAGTTTCAATTATAGAAGACTAAAGGCCCAGTGCACAAAATTCGTGCATGGAGGGCGGGGGGGCGGTCCCTCAGCCCAACCTGCACCCTCTCAAATATGGAATTTTTGGGGACTCTCACAATCCAGAACCTCTGGTTCTTAACCGCTAACCTGCTTGCCTGCCCTAACCACTCTGCCTGCCTGCCTGATTGATCCCCCTAACTGCCTGTTGGCCTGGTCACCCCTATTAACTTTCTTTTTAAATCTTATCTCCTTCCCACAAAATTGTATTTGACTTCCTTATTGGCTTCTTCCTCTCACACAATTTTTCTCCTTCGTGTAACACTTTTCCTACTGACTCATCAGTTATAAACTTTTCTTTCCTCCTTATTTCCTACTTCTGTTCCATCATCATTCTTCCCATTTTTCTACACCCTCCTTCTCTTCCCACATTCCTTCTTTCCTTTATCTTTACCCGTGGCCACCCTCCCCTTTTCCTTCCTTCCCACTTTAATTTTTTCTTCACTTCCTTCCTCTGACCTGCTTTGCTCCCTCCCCCATTCCTTCCTTCTTCCCATTCTCCTTTGAAGCTCTACCAGCTCCCCCTTTATAACTTTTCTTCCCTCCCTCTTTTTCTCTCATCCTACCTTTGCCATACATTCTTCTCTACTTACTTCCACTGTTTTAATACCTATCTATCTACCTGCCTAATTATCCACTATCATTTATCTTTTTTTCTTTTCTGACTTTTACTTTTAAAATTTTCCCCCAGTATTCAACTATACTTGGTTTTCATTATAGGCCCTACAGTTCACTCATACATCCTCTTTTTTTAACTTTACTGTCCACTGACTCTTTTATAAAGTTCTTCCCTCCATCCTGTTCCACCCATCACCCACCTGGTTACTTCCCCCCCAAACTCTCCCTGGCTGCTGCTCCCTCCTTCCGCCCCTCCACCTGCCCATCTCTCCATCTCCTGGCTCCCCTCGGCTTCTGCCTGGAAAGCGATCAATTGCCACCTGGAAAGCGCTCAATCGATTTCCAAGCCGCAGCCTCTAGGTGGGGGCTGGCTCACTCCTCCTGCCCCCGGCTGCCACCTGGAATCCATGGTGGAGCACAAACATGGAGGCTTAGCCTCGGGGCTACTCACTCCTCCCGCCCCCCAACTCCCGAGGTGGAGGTCTTCCATCCGCCCTGCTGGACCCCAGTGTGCGGCTTCTCCGGGGCTGCAGCCTCCGCCATCTTGGCTGGGCTAATTTGCATACAGTTGCTCTGATTGGTTGGTGGACATGGCTTAGGCATCCCAAAGAAACAGTCAATTTTAATATTACACTTTTATTAGATTAGCTAAGCAAACCCCAAATACCTGTGGGGCTGGGACCTTGGGTTGCCAGGAGCAAGCCAGGCTTTGAGTGGGGGACCAAGGCAACAAAGTTTCAATTATAGAAGTTAAATAAATCCCAGATAGTAGCTTTCAGCCAGGCATCTCAGTAGGGACCCGAACCCTGAAAGGCCTGTGGGCAGCCTGAAATGGCCCTCTGCCCTCACCCAGGCTGGCCAGGCATGCCAGCAGGTGGACATCCCCTGAGGGGTCCCAGACTGTGAGAGGGCATAGGCCAGACTGAGGGCCCCCCTCCCACCGAGTGCACAAATTTTTGTGCACCAGGCCTCTAGCATAAGGAGAGAAACAGATTGGCTCTTTCCATCAAAGATCATGCTGCTTTTCTAGAATGGTACTTTTAAAGATAAGGATTTTGTTAGCTTTATGACAAACGTATTGAAACATAATGCACCATACTCTGAATGTTGGAAGACTGCCTTTCTCAGTTGATTTGCATGTATTCGATTAGGAATTTTTGACCTATAGTCAAGTAATACTTGACCTATGGTAATGTCTTGATTTCCTCAATAGCAAAATAAAATGAATAATTTATAGCATTTACCTACTTTGTAGGAATATTTGGGGGCTTATGAAAATGGTGACGTGCTCTTTTGAAGAATTAGTACATGTTTTGACAAATTGTTAAGTCACATTATTCAGATGAGAAAATAATAGCAACAAATCTTTATGTAAATATTTTATACCTTAGACATTTTAATTATAGCAGTAAAGTGCCTGAGCAAGAGTGACTGCATGTATGAAGTTGCTTTTATGTAAAGAAACTGTAATTCATGCTACTAAACTAGTAATTTAACATTTTAGCCTCAATGGCTTAAAAATAAATCAAAACGTAGTCATATTTTATATTATTATATAATAAACAATTAACTACAGATATGGTGTAAAAGTTAGACATTCTTTTTATATTTATGTGGATTTTCTATTTTTTCTTAGGCCAGTATCCTGGAACAAAACAATAGTAATCTAGAATACTTACACTACATCAACTTTAAATTGATATTTGAAAAAGGTATTAGCTTTTTCCACTTTAATGGAAAACAAGATGATTATTTAACTTTCCAAAAATCATAAAATAGATTTGAATGAATGTGATTTAAAGATTCAAAATGGGTTTCCTGAAATCTACATTCATTAAATGATCAAAGTGGTAATTTGATGAGGTTGTACACCATTTACTTTACCTTGAAAGTTCTGGATTCTTTCTTTTATGATAATTTTAATGCCTGGTGCCTGCATATGTAGTCAAATGCTCTTCTTTAGATACACTATGATTTTAAGATAAGAAACCCATGCTATGGCAACAATTTGAAAGAGGAATAAAAAAAATTGCTTTCTATAGTTGTCACTAGTTTCCTCTTACATAAATAGAATATCTAAATCATAACATTTTAAGCTACAACAGCACTTTTGAAAGTTCAAATTCTCTTGATCTATAAAAGTAATTTATGACTGCACAGTAGGCAAAACAAAGGTTACCAATCCATGGCCCAAATTATTAAATAGAAAAGACCAAGGTGGGCATAATTATTTTTACATTTCTGACAGATGCAATTTTTCACACATTTGTGCTTGGCTGAATGAGGGAAGGGGCAGAACTGGATTGTCACTGAGACACAGGCACACTTGTAGAAATTGCTTGGTGGGATGAAGGAATGAGTTTTGATCTTTCACATATAGCTCTCTATATTGAAAATCCAATATGTATTATATATATATGAAAAAAAGAACCTGCTCTGCTTGTTTTTATTGAAAATTATATTTGGTCATGTAACTGAAGCTTGAATATTTGTTCCAAAGTGTAGTTTTCAATGAAGAGTCGTTCATAGTTTGCAGGTTACTTCTACTCTCTGTCCTTTATTTTCAGCATCCATAAAGGAAGCAGGCTGGATTGTATCCTGTTGAAGGTCTTTCCAGATGTAAAATTCTGTATTTTTATTAGAATAAAGTTTGGATGAATTGATGAAGAGATACATATGTGATAAAGAACTATAATAAAATATTGTTTTAAAAATTCATGGTTAAATGTTGAAAAATATAATTTTGATGAATAATAATCTACATTGTATGCTGGTATACAAAAATAAATACATATTTCCATAGTACTTAGTATTTATATTGGCATTTGAAATGTAACTGAATTTTTTTAGCTTTATTGTATATATGTAGTTGAGAAAGAACTTCTAAGCTCAGAAAACTGATTAGTGGAAGAAATTATTAACAGCCCCTGATTGGTGGAATTAAAGTTCAAATTAAACATTAACATATATTTCTGCTTCATGAAGTAGTCATTTCTACTTTGGATATGTATTAAATGTGCACAGCAGCACAACAATGACACCATAATTTATTTAAATCAATTTATAAAGTTGTTTCACATATGTTGCCTCATTTAATTAATAAAATAAAAGTAAAGAAAGGTAGACAGGAAATCTTACCTGTACATTTGCAATGAGGCCTCTTGAGGCAGAGAAGTATTTTGACTTACCCAAGGAAATATTATGATGTAACAGAATCAGTAAAAATAAAAAAAATAAAACAGATATGGGCCCAGATTGTCTATGCCCTACTGAATAGGTGGAGACTCTGCAAGAAAACAAGATACAGATTTTACTTTTAAGCAACTAACAATCAAATTGGTAAGCCAAGATTTTTATGAAGTGGCTAGAAAATAAATAAAAACACGAGCAAATCTTCCTGTGCTTATGTAAAAACATATCTACAGTAAAGAAATTCAAATTATGAGGAAAGATTGCTTTCTTTTTTAAAGTATATTTTTTTATTGATTTCAAAGAGGAAAAGAGAGGGAGAGAGATAGAAACATCAATCACGAGAGAGAATCTTAGATTGGCTGCCTTTTGCACACCCCACATTGGGGATTAGGCCCACAATCCTGGCATGTGCCCTGACCAGGTATCGAACCATGACCTCTTGGTACATAGGTTAACGCTTGGCCACTGAACCAAGTGCTGTTACTTTCAAATGACCAGGCCTACATTTTCAGATGCTTGGGTCAATACTGATAATTTTTTAAAAAATTTTAGGCTTTATCAGTATTTTCCCAATCTTCCAGCATATATAAGAATTAGTTTAATCTTCAAAAAAGTGAATCTTTACATGGTTCTCTTACAAACTTGACTACCCCAAGCCCGTTTGTACTTAGGACTGCATAATAAAAGTTCATAATTGACCTATTATGTAAAAGTTCGTGGTCCATCACCATGATTTCAATCTGGCCAAACTATTCTTGAAAGGCATGTCCCTTTAACTGTATCTGTACCAGTGTATTACAAATATTTACTCATTTACAGTGTCTTTAAACAATGCAAAGCTATAATAACAGAATCTAGGCAAAATAAAGAAAACAATTTCAAACACACAATAAAATGTGGTTTGGGATTAAGGAAATTAAATTACATGGTTTGAGTTTATTTTCCTGTGTTGATACAACCCAAAATTGTCAAAACACAACTTCAATAAAATATATTTCTCTATTGTGTACTTTCATGAAAAGGAGAAAAATAGAAAAATAATAAAATAAGATCTAAAGTGTGACAAAATAAATTATAAGATTGATTCCAATTGTTTTATTAAAATATTATTATAAAAATTTTATTAAAAAATAAGGTAAGGTTGATTTTTCTCTGGTGCCTGCATGCAGATTTGATTTTAATAGTCAACTATCTATCTTTTTGCCATTGGTTAAAACAGCAAAACATGTGATTCTATCTGAACAAACATGGTACACAATCTATACAATAAAGCAAAGTCTAGGTGAATCATAGATCATTAACACAATATTTAACATGAAGAAATTATTTAGAATACGACAATAAAAATTCCTTTATAATCAAACATGTTCAGGCTCTAAAAATGCCATCCTACATTTAAGGAACAGCAATCTGTATAAAGTCACAGGAGATTTTGCTTTCCTTTTAATCTCTTCTCTAATCCGTGGCAGAGGTAGGATGTCGGCACCTTAAAAATCTTAGGTAAAGGCATTAGTTTTCTCATTCCCAATCACTTTAATTGAATGTGTAGTGTGTGTACAGAACTGTAATTCTGTCCAGAGGTTGCTTGTCAAGCCATGTTTTTATTGTAATTACCTGATTTGTTCAGCTTTAATCGTATTTACTTTTGAAGGTCAGCTGTCCTGCTCAGACATGGTTAGTTAAAGTAGGGGAAAATGTGTAACACCCACAGGCCGACAGCCTAAAAGAAATAAGGTCAGGAGTATAGTCTTCCCATTTGGACAAAAAATAAAGTAAAATTGTCACCTACAAATTACTGTAAATCAACAGATTATGTTATTTTCTTTTACTTCATTACACTTCATACTCCCTTTTTCCTTTGATACTAACTTATAACTGTGCAGGGAGAAGACTTATAGCTCTCCATTGATGATGTAGTCATTTTATTCTTGTTAGAGTCCAATGATGATGAATTATTCACAATTGATGTGTAGGACGGAAAGCTGAGAAAATGGAGTGCACAACTCCTCTTCTTAGTTTCCACTAACAAAACTTATTTTAAATCAATTTTTATCATATTTCTATATATGAAAATCTTCCCAAATTCATACCCCTGGCACTTGATTGAACTTTGGTAGGAAAGAGGAATTTTAATATTATGACTCAACCTTATCCCACATATCTTTGAGATTATTATAATAATCATTTAACATCAATTATAAATATGAGGTGATAGATATCAACTAAACTTATTTTGGTGATTATTTCACTATATGCAAAGGCCAAGTCATTATGATGGACACCTTAAATTTATACAGTGTTATAGGTCAATTATCTATCCTATATAATAAAGAGGTAATATGCAAATTGACCATCACACCCTCACACAAGATGGTCGCACCCATGTTGTCAAAGATGGCCACCACAAGATGGCCATCAGGGGAAGACATTTGAGGGCAATCAGGCCAGCAAAGGAGGGAAGTTGGGGGTGACTGGGCCTGTAGGAAGGGGATGGAAGTTGGGGGTGACCAGGCCAGCAGGGGAAGGCAGTTGGGGGTGACTGGGCCAGTAGGAGAGCAGTGAGGCATTGATCAGGCTGGCAGGGGGTGGTTAGGGGTGATCAGGCTGGCAGGCAGGCAAGTGGTTGGGAGCTAGCAGTCCCAGATTGTGAGAGGGATGTCTGACTGCAGGTTTAGGCCCAATCCCATGTGGATCAGGCCTAAACTGGCAGTCAAACATCCCCTGAGGGATTCCAGAGTGGAGAGGGTGCAGGCTGGGCTGGGCTGAGGGACATCTCTCCCCTCCCCCCCCAGTGCACAAATTTCATGCACCAGGCCTCTAGTATATATATAAAAGCCTAATATGCTAAATGTTCAACCAATTGGTTGACTGGTATATAGCTCAACAAGTCATTATGATGTGCAGTGGCCACCAGTGGGCAGATGCTCTGACCAGTAGGTTAGCTTGCTGCTGGCTTCTGGTAGATGAAGACTGGGTGAGACAAATGGGACATGCCCTTGAGCCCTCCCACAGTCCCTCCCCCAGTGGACCAACCTCCTGTGGTCCCCCCCTGGCCAGCCAGTGCCCATTGGCCTTGATTGGAACTGGGTGAGATGGCCCCAATCGGCCCTGATGACCAGCCAGGCTGAGGGGCTCCATCTGTGCATTAATTCATGCACCAGGCCTCTAGTAGTAAGATAAGGGTATTAATATTACAAAAAAAATTTAGCCAGTATATAAGAACATGTAGCAGGATCTGGTGGGTAATATCTAACACACCTGGACACTTTTGTACAAGGCAACTAGGATATAGCCTACAGAATTGTAGCCAAAGGAGAAAACATTGATTTTTTTAACATGCTAGCCACCATGATATTCAGTTGTCTATAACCCCCAAATTTAGTGGTTAAAACATCAACAACTGTTTTATTATATATTTTATATTTTGGGAAGTTGATTGGGCTCCAGGGGATGGCTGTGGTTCTCTAATGTATTTGCAGCCTGACAATGAGTGGGGCTAGAGCTAATTCTCAGTCACATGTCTGCGACCTCAGCTAGGACTGTAATAAGAAAACCTACATACACATAGCATCTACATATGACCTGGTTCCTAGCATGTTCATTGGGTTCTGAGGCAGAAATTGTATTTTCTTTTATGACCTAGCCTTGGACAAGCGTCAGAGTTTCACTTTGCCTAGAGTTATAGTCTGACCCTCATAGTGAAAGCAAGAAGGACCCCCGCCCCACTTCTCTAGGGGAAGAGTTTTAACATCACGCTGAAGAAGAGCATGTATGTTGCAGCCATCTTGGATAACACAAGCTATTGCCATACCAAAGTCTGAAGTTGATCAGGATTGTAGTTTAAGGTAACTCCCTATCAGATAGTCCAAGTGAGCATTTATTAAAGGCTACAGGAGTTACTTTCATAGCTGAGAAAAGAGTTACATTGTTCAACAAATTTTGGGGGAAATATTTTAACCTTACTCTGGACTTAACTTGTAGTTCTATTTCTTCTTGTAATTATGATATATTTTGCTTTATTTATTTTGATGCTACATTATTAGATACATATAGGCCTCTATGGGAAGATATTCTAGCTGCCTAGTATTTTCTTCTTTTATCCGTATTAACTCATTTTATCTTAAAGTATTTTAGTTTGATATTAATAATTGCTATGGTAGCTTCTCTTTTACTAGCATTTTCTTGTTATAACATATTTTATTTCAAATATTTTATTTAGTTCTGTTTTATGTGTGTCTCTTTTAAAAATATAGAACTGGATTTATTTATTTAAGTACTTTTTAAAATTCAAGTTAATATTCACTCCCTTAACTAGTGAATTTAGTTCTTTTTTATTTATTGTAATTATGTTGCATTTAAGCTTATATTTACTATATGAAACATAGCCTGCTTGAATTTTTATTTATCACATTCTTAATTAGTAGTATTAATCAAAAATTTAATGTTGCTTTATTTCAATATTTATATTAAAATGCAAGTCATTCTATTAATTTACTAAAATGTAAATTTCTGAATTTACTGTTTTAGTCATTTTTTCTTTTTTTCTATAATTTTATGCCTACTAATTCTTATTAAAGAACCTTCTGCAGCAATTCTTTCACTGGTAAAATATCTTAGTATCTTAGTGTTACTATATATGAATTTCTTTATTTTATATTTAACCATGCAGAATAGCTTAAGTCTATATTTCTAGACTGATATTTATGTTTTCCTTAGCAATTTAAGATGTTTTCCATTGTTTTCTGGTATCCATTTTTGCTTGTGAAATGTCTTCCAAAAGTCTCATAATTATCTTTGAATGAAATCTTTCTTTCCTCTATAACTTTTAATATTTTTCTCAACATTTTATTGTTTTAACACCAAATGTTTAGAGGTGGATTTATTTTTATTTAAACTATTTGACTCAAAATGTTCTTACCACCAGAGAATTAAAAGCTTTCATCAATACTGGAAAAAAATTTACCTATTATAGCTAAAACTAGAGACCCAGTACACAGATTCATACACTGGTGGGGTCCCTTGGCCTGGCCTGCACCCTCTCCCAATCTGGGACTGCTTGGGAGACACCAGGCTGCAGGTTATGGCCCAATCCCCACAGGCCAGGCTGAGTGACCCCACCAGTGCATTGGGCCTCTAGTATGCATTTACTAGTAAGATTTTTGGTTAATCTCTTCCAGCGCTCCCCCACTCTTCCCTTCCCTCAGATTCATCAATCTGTTCCATGTTTCCATGCCTGTTCATTAAGCATCTGCCCTTTGGTAGTCAGTGCACATCAAAACTACTGGTTGAATGGTCGCTTAGGCTTTTATATACATAGATTATTAATAATCTGAGGTTTTTCATCCTATTTGACAGCATGAAAGTTAAGATCACAAATTCTGGATTCTGATAACCATGTTCACTTCTGCCATTTTCTGCTTGTAAATCATAGTTTTCTCATATTCTAATAGAATATTTTTCCTAGAAATTGGTACATTCTTATTAAAAACTATTTTTGAACAAACATTTCCTATGGGGTAAAACCCAACTAATTCATGATCAAGCATTCAAGACCTGGCCTATAACTCATAAATCTAACTTTCCACTAATCTAATGCTCAGGATTTGGGTTCCAGTCAGATCGACCAACTCATTAACTTCTGAATTTACTATATGCTTTTCCAATGACACACATTTTTTAAAGTCATGTTCTCTTCACTTCATTTATAGCTATCCTTACTTCATTTATAGCTATCCTATCCATTTTCCACTGCCTGGAAGGGTCTACCACTCTTCCATGAAGAAAACACAATGAGAAGTAATTTCTGCCTATTTGGAATTCTTTTGAGGCTTGCGTGTTGTTATAGAATGAATACATAATGTGTAGTGTTGAAATTTATAGACTGTGGAGCCAGATTAGGAAATGTAATATCCCCCCAAATTACCTAACCTCAGTGTACTTCACTTTCCAGATTTGTAAGGTAACATTAAGTACAGTATCTCATACAGTTAATGTTAGAGTTGACAAGTCAATATAGTAAAAGTCTCAAAGTAGCGATTAGCATGAACTACATACTATTTACCATTGGTATATTTTCCAATATATTTAATGCATTGAAAATCCTTGTCTGCCACATTTTGAGGTGAATGTTTCTCCTCCATTTTGAGGGTCATTTTTTTCCTTTTTTTAAATTTAGTTTTATTTTTCCATCTCCATTTATCCTTCTATGCCCTCTTCCACTTCCACTCACTCCTCTCCCATCCCCCAGCAATCACTACACTGTTGTCCACGTCCATGAGTTCTCTCTTTCTCTTTCACTCTTTTGCTCAATCCCCCTGCCCCTCTCCCTCACACTCCACACCACTAGAGCTAGCTGCCCATTTTCTATCTATGAGTCTGCCTCTATTTTGCTTAGTAGTTCAGTTTGTTCATGAAATTCCATATATGAGTGAAACCATGTGGTACTTGTCTTTCTCTGCTTGCCTTATTTCACTTGGCGAAATGTTATCCAGGTCAATCAGGTCCATGCTGTTGCATAGGGCAAAATTTTCTTCCTTTTTGTGGCAGAGTAGTATTCCATTGTGTAAATATACCACAGTTATTTTATTCACTCATCTACTGATGGACATTTGTGCTGCTTCCAAATCTTGACTATTGTAAATAAAGCTGCAGTGAACATATGGGTTTAGGTTTCAGATTTCTTCAGATAAATTCCCAGAGGGCAGTTCCATTTTTAATTTTTTGAGGGAACTCCATACTGCTTTCCACAGTGGCTACACCAATCTGCATTCCCACCAACTGTGCAGAAGAATTCCCTTTTCTCTGCATCTTTGCCTACACTTGTTGTTTGTTGATTTATTCATGATAGCCATTCTGAAAAGGTGTGAGGTGATATCTCACTGTGGTTTTAATTTGCATTTCTCTGATTGTTAGTGATGTTGAGCATCTTTTTATGTGTCTATTGGGCATCTGTATGTCCGCATTGGATGAGTGTCTATTCAGGTCTTTTGCCCATTTTTTAATTGGATTGTTTGATATTTTGGTATTGAATTTTATAAATTCTTTATAAATGTTGGATATTACCTCCTTATCTGATGTATCATTAGTGAATATGTTCTTCCATACAGTGGATTTTTTTCATTTTGTTATTTGTTTCCTTTGCTGTTCAAAAACTCTTTCATTTGATGTAGTCCCATTTGTTTATTTTTGCTTTTGTTTCCCTTGCCCCAGGAGATTTATCAGAAAAAATATTGCTGAGAAATTGTCAATATTTTACTGCCTATGTTTTCTTCTAGGATTTTTACAGACTTGAGTTTAACATTTAAGTCTTTAATCCACTTTTAGTTTATTTTTGTGTGTGGTGTAAAAGATGGAATACTTTCTTCTTTTTTTTTTTGCATGTTATCTGTCCAATTTTCTCAACACCATTTATTGAACAGACTTTCTTTAGTCCATTGTATGTTCTTACTTCTTTGTCAAATATTAATTGACTATAAAGGTGTGAATTCACTTTGGGGCTTTCTATTCTGGTCCATTAATCTATACATATTTTATGCCAATATCATGTTATTTGTATTACTATGACCTTGCAGTAAAGTTTGATATCAGGCCGTATGATTCCTCCAAACTTTCTTCTTTGTTCTCAAGATCACTGATGCCATTCAGGGTCTTTGAAACATATAAATTTTTAAACAATTGTCCTAGTTCTATTAATTACATCAATTATATCTTGATAGGAATTGCATTGAATCTGTAGATTGCATTGGCTAGTATGGTCATTTTAATGATGTTCATTCTTCCTATCCATGAACACTGCATATGCTTCCACTGATTTTATCTTCCTCAGTTTCTTCCTTCAGAGTCCTAGAATTTTCCAAGTACAGGTGTTTTACATCCTTGGTTAAATGCATTCCTAGTTATTTCATTTTATTTTAAACAAACAATTATGAATGGGATTTTTTAAAATTTCCCTTTCTGATAGTTCTTTATTGGTGTATAAAAATGCAACTGATCATTTTCTCATATGTCTCTTGGCCTTCTGTATGTCCACTTTAGAAAAGTGTCCATTTAAGTCTTTTGACCTTTTTTGATTGGATTGTTTATCTTCCTTTCATCAAGTTTTATGAGTTCCCTATAAATTTTGGAGATTAAACCCTTGTCAGATATAATATTAGCAAATAAGTTCTCCTATTCAGTGGAGTCTCTTGTTGTTTTGTTGATAATTTCTTTTGCTGTGTAGAAGTTTTTTATTTTTATGTAATCCCATTTGTTTATTTTTTCCTCAGTTTTCATTGTCCTAAGAGATGTCAGTAAAGATATTGCTGCAAGATATGCCTGATATTTGCTACCTATGGATTCTTCTAAGATTTTTATGGTTTCCTAACTTACATTTAAGTCTTTTATCCATTTTGAGTTTATTTTTGTGTGTGGTGTAAGTTGGTGGTCTAGTTTCATTACTTTCTTTCTTTTTTTTTCATGCATCTGTCTAATTTTCCCAACACCAAGTCCATGGATGGACCTGGAGAGCATTATGCTAAGCAAAATAAGCCAGTCAGAGAAACATAATTATCACATGATCTCACTCATTTGTGGAGTATAATGAACAGCATAAACTGATGAACAAAAATAGATCCAGAGACATAGTAGCATGAATAGACTGACAAACCTTAAAAGAGAAGGCAGGGGAGGTTGGGAAGGGGTAATAAGGGATCAACCAAAGGACTTGTACATATGCATATGAGCATAACAAATGGACACAGATAGTAGGGGGATGAGGGCATGTTCTGGGGGGATGGATTCAGCGGGAAGGGTCAATGAGGGGAAAAGGAGACATATGTAATACTGTAAGTAATCAAGAATTTAAATAAAAATATGCAACTAATTGCATGATTTCTGGGTATTTAATTTGTATCCTGCTACTTTATTAAATTCATTTATCAGTTTCATCAGTTTTTTGGTATAATTTTTAGGGTACTCTATATACAATATTGTGTCATCTGCAAATAATGATAGTTTTACTTCTTCCTTTCTAATTTGGATGATTTTTATTCCCTCTTCTTGCCTGATTGCTATGGCTAGAACTTCTAGTACTGTGTTGAACATGAGTGGTAAAAGTGGAATTCCTGTCTTATTCCCAGTCTTAAGGGAAATATTTGTAGTTTTTGTCCATTGAGTATAATATTGGTTATGGGTTTTTCGAGGATTATTTCTAAGTAGAGGAGACTCAGTTGGTTATAATTCCAGGCCTCTTTGATTTTCGTGACTCACTTCGTTCTTCAGAATATGAGCTGACTCCCAGATGTTGCTCCTGGGGCCCAGGTTACCACAGAAAACAAACATTGCTTTTTCCTTCTTGAGGAAGTTTCAGCACCTACAGAGGGGTGGGGTACATAGGGAGGCCAGACTGATTACTACTAACATAACTAGATGGATACATCCAACAGATCCTGAATTACACATATATAGTCCATTTGGCTTTTATATGTATGTTTTCTAGCTTAACCTTTATCAGTAATAAAGTTTATTTCTGGAGTACACGTGACATATTTTGTTTTACATCTTAATGCATTCAGGTGTGGCAGATGATAGGAGTACTCCCTGCAGAGACTTTATCACCTCAGTATCTCTATTTTAGTACATGCTAAAGATTTGCTAGAGCCAGTGATAACTGTTGGGGTTCCATACCCGATGAGAAATATCAAATATACTTAAATAAATTTAAAGTCCTTCCTGAAAAGATAAGTAATACTTTACAGGGCCTATTTTCAACTACATTGAAAAGAGAAACCTCCATGTGATATTGGGCAGCAATTTATAAGACTTTAGCGACATATAAATAATAGCATTGTTGATTATTTAAAACTTCTATCCTCTAGTAAAATACGATTATTTAACTTATCCTCTTCTTGGCATCTAAATTACATCTTTCCAACTTTGGAATTTTTCTCTGAGAGGGAATAATCCTGGGATATTATTAAATGAGATGTCCACTTGATCCAGCACTGGCTGAACTGACTGAAATAGGTATTGAAGTACTTCCACTGTGAGTTAGCACAGAGTCAACTGAACTAAACACCTGAGTTACTGGCCAACTATTTTTAATTATAAACTGTTGTAGAACCAATTCTACAATGCATCACATTCATTGCATTCACTTTTCTTACAGCAGTGTACATAAAGAGTATCAAAATAATTTAGAGATTTACTTTTTGTGTTGCTGAACCAAATCTTCATGGTCAAAACTGACAGAACTTTAAGAATCTTGAAATAGTGTTTTGATTTTTTAAAAAATACTTTAGACACAAAGAATTTAATATTGTCAATATTTTAATTTAGTCTTCAGCAACTACAGAAGAAAATCACTTATATATCACATGATGGCATGGGGACTTTTGACTTCTGACATGGCTATAAGAAATAAAATCTGTCAAGGCTCTGTGCCTCTGCCCAAGCTGTTGTCTTGCTTGAATACTCCTTTCCTCTTCATCAATGTGAGGGATAGCTACAAGTTTTTGAATATTTGCCACTCTGAGGCCTTTTCTGACCCCCCATCACTATTCCTAGTAAAATTAGATTGCATTCTTCTTTCTACCACTATTGTACTTTTTCCATATATCTACCATTGCACGTGATCATTATAATTAACACTAGGGGCCCAGTGAACAAAAATTTGTGCACTTGGGAGGTCCCTCAGCCTGACCTGTGCCCTCTTACAGTCTAGGACCCCTCTGAGGATGTCCACCTGCTGGTATACCTGGTCAGCTTGGGTGAGGGGCTGATGACTGTTTGCATGCTGGTCAAGCCCCCCAGTGGCATCCCTCACCCCATTTGGGTGTGGCCAGCGTGGGTGACAGGCTGATTGGTGCTTTCAGGCTTTCAGGCTGCCCACAGCTCCCATTGACCCAATGTCCCAGCAAGGCTGGCTGGAAGCAGGTTTCTGGGGTTTGTTTATCTTCTATAATTTATACACTGTTCCTTTAAGCCGAGACCTAGGCAGGTAACGAAACCTCCTCTCTGCTTCAGCTGGTGGCTTCTATAATGAAACAATGTTGCCCTTAGTAGTCTGGCCTGCCCTGCTGTTTGCTTCAGCTCTCGATACATTATTGCAAATATGTTGTTGCCTAGAGCCAGGATAAACCCAGCCGGGTGGCAAACAGTTACTCCTGCTGCAATGGAAGCTGTCTGTTTACTCAGCTCCGTGAGTGCTGGCCTCCATCTTGGCTGGGTTAATTTGCATACAGTTGCTCTGATTGTCTGGTGGGTGTGGCTTAGGCATCCCAAAGGTATGGTCAATTTCAATAGTATGTTTTTATTAGATTAGATGCCTAATCTCTCCTACTAAGAACAAGAATTTTATTTTCTTATTTCAGTGCTTACAACATTTCTATCACTCACAGTGCTTGGCCTATAATTCTGTGGTTAATGAGGGAGTAAATGATTAGATGAGTGGTGGGTGGAATGACTGTATTTGTTAATAAATATATAGCAGCCTAGTGTCCCCAGCACCATTCCAAACCCTCACTCCCTCATATTAAGAGAAATTTTAACTAAATAATTAAATAATTTCAAAAATGATAGAAATCCTTTCTTTCCTCCAAAGAGTCTTTATTAAGCTCATACTTGACTATAAAAGACTATTATAGAAGCTAATGAAGGCTTGAAGTATGTATAATCTGACTAAATCTTTTGATAGATCTCAAACTAATTTATTTTTGCATAAGCCAGCATTAGTATATATTTTAAAAATCTGTGTTTTAGATTAATATATTTAGCTTTTCTTAACACTACTAACAACCAGCAGATCACAAATTGGTACAAAGTTTATATATGTATGCTTTTTTTTCTGATATAAAAATTGAATCCACAAGCTGCATTGCTTTATTTTTGCACTGATGAGTCAATTGAAATATGTTTTGCTAGATTATATTAAGATAGCGTAGTTACTATAGTATTTTGAATTTTTTTATTATGTCCCCAATGCAAATAATGTTGAATTTCACAAATGTGCTTTTTTAATGAGTAGTCTTTTATAAGATATAAGTCTATAATTGAAAAATAATAAGATTCTACCAGAATTATTCAGTTTAAGATGCTGGTTTTATGTTTGTTTGCTTGAAGAATGGAAGAAAAGGACTAAAGCAAGAACCTGATTACCATATAGGAAAATTCTCATGGACAGACACCTATTATCTTTTTTCTCTTTTTTAAATTTTGTTTTATTGCTTAAAGTATTACAGGGTGTTAAATAAGTCTCCATTTTTCCCCTTGACCTTCCCCCTCCTCCCCTACCCTCCAGTGTCTTGTGTCCATTGATTATGCTTATATGCATGCATACAAGTCCTTCACTTGGTTTCTTAACTCCCCCGCAACCCTCCCCAGCCTTCCAGCTGTAGTTTGACAGTCTGTTCAATGCTGTTCTGCCTCTGTATTTGTTTATGTTCATCAATTTATAATGGTCTTTATTATCCATAAATAAGCGAGATCATGTGGTATTTTTCTTTCATTGACTGGCTTATTTCACTTAGCATAATGCTCTCCAGTTCCATCCATGCTGCTGCAAATTTAGCCAGCACATGTTGGAATTCATCATCTTGCTCATACTCTTTAAATTCAGTAAATAATTTAATGATTTTTTTATTGTACCAATCTAGAGGATTCTGTTGGTCTCCACAATCTGTTCCAACCAAATGAGCACAAGCTGTCACTCCCTGTTTTGCTTCCATCCACAGTGTAATCTACACTGTTTCCTACTCTGTCCTCACCAAACCCTTCTGAATGAAATATAGGAGACATACTTTTGCAAGTCTAACGTTTACAATAGTCACATCCTGTTAAACTTATTAACATTTTAAAACACCTGTATGCAACAATATTTAAATTAGCATTAAGTTGAAACATCCAAAATATGTTTGCATCTATTTAACATGTAAACATTTTTAATCACAATGTGTGTCCTAAGCTGTGGTCAATGGGAAATCTTCACTGATAAGAATATGCTAATCAACTGGGTATCATTTTGGAAAGAAATTCCAAAGCAATACTTTAGATATTTTGTGCAAATTTAAGCATACCAAAACTTTAAAAATATCTAGCAAATATTTTTTAATTAAGTAAGACCAAATAAATCATCTTTATACATAAATTATAGCTTTGACAGTTTACAAAACTTTTATATTTTATTACACTATTCAGGGTTAATTTTAACTGATACATAACTTCTGCTTTAACATGATGACATTCCCCATTGGCATTATTATTTCTAAACTCTTAATCTCTCTGTTAAATACCGAAGCCAACGTTACTTGCAGCAACCATTGCACTTCCCTTGGGGATTTGTTTGCAAGTCCTTCTCCTTATCAACTCCCCATTTTAATTTGATCTTATGAATGTCACTCTTAAGTCAAATGATTTGGCAAAGGAAGAAATTTGGGGATAAGATTTAAATAGTAATAACAAATATTTTGAAATATTTGAAAGTCAAGACTTTTTAGTCATTTTTTCCAAATGTGTAAAACAAGCAAACACACTTAACAAAACAAACAATAAAAAGCTATTGTACTAAACATAGACAGTCTACAGCTGGTAGAAAATGGAATTGAACTTTGTCAAGAGACAATAAAAAAGAAAATTAAAGGCTTCACATTGCTTACGGTAGGGCAGTGTAAATCCACTGCCTTTGAGGTCAATAAAACATCTTGAACAATTTCCCAAAGATTTTTGGATCAAGAGGCTCAAAAGAAGATTTTGCCAAGCACTGCTTTCCTTTCATTGTATTTCATGAGAAATTTAATCCACATGTTTCTGATTCATTTATATTTAAGTCATCAAACAGTTCTTGTGCAAGAGCTATTTGATTTCTAAGAAATCATTTGAGCTTTATGGAAGTCTGCTCATTTTCTTTGAAGTAAGTTTTGCATAACTGAAAATGCTTGACTTGATGTTCTAAACTGAGCTTTTAAGTTTTTGTTCAATCATAAAACCTTAGATTTTTAGAATAGATATTAAATCTAGTCTATTCCAGCATCCAACCAAAATAGAACATATCTTACTAATCTTTGGCAGGTACAAACATTGGTTGCTTCTTGATTATTTTCAGTGATAGGGAACTCATTACTGTAGAAGAACTCCTATCTAGCCTCATCATCTCCTTTCTCCTGTTACAATCATTTGGCATTCATAATATAGGGCTAAATATGGTTACATGTGTGTATGTGTGTGTAAGTATGTGTGTGTATTATGACTTAACCTCTTCTTTAGTGGTTTCTGTTACCTTATCTTTATTTTGATAATTTAGAGATTTAGTTGATCTTGAGAAACTATCTTAAGTTCAAATATTAGTTTGTTTTAAGGAAGCTTTATTTAATTTTTGTTTAAATATATGATAGACATAGACATATATTTTGCATTAATATTTTCATTTAAACCATATAATACCCCATAAAAATACAACTGCCCCAATTTATAAATGGGAAACTAAATTTCAGAAAATTAGTTATTGTTTAATTGGGGGGGGGGGTCATAAGACTGCCTATTTAAACCAAAATCTTATTGATTCCAAAGCCATGGCTCTTTCTCCTACATTGAACCAAATTCCAATTAAAATTTTCTCTTAAGGTCTTTGTTCACGAGAAGCAGGTATAATAAAACAAACAGTTTTACACGCATACACATTTTACTGCTTCAGAATTAATTACAGTACATATTAGGCGAAGTCACATAAAGTACTGTTTTTGTCAGTCAAAATTATTCACTGTCTACAATTTTTATGACCCAGTTTAACATATAGATGTATTTAACCACATGTTTACATTAAGTTTTAGAGAAAATTTCTGATAATGCATATAAAGCTGAGTAGAATAACATACCTGCTTATATTAAAATGAGTATTCTTGAAAAGTAAGAGGGGAGATAGCAGACATTTGTCTAGTATACGTACTTATGTAAACAGATACATCAGCCCAGCCAGAGTAGCTCATCAGTGTAGTGTGGAGCTAGGAACCAAGAGGTCACCAGTTCAATTCCCCATCAGAGTACATGTTTGGGTTGGATCTCGATCTCCTGTGGGGAAGATGCAGGAGGCAGCCAATCCATAATGTTTCTCTCTCATCGATGTTTCTATATCTCTATCCCTCTCCCTTCCTCTCTGTAAAAAAATCAATAAAATATATTTTGAAAAAAGTAGAAACAAAATATTATTCTAATCACTATAACTACTAAACTATTAATGCTTACAGATAATTCAGTTATAGTCTTCACCCAACAATTATTAACTGCCTACTATATTAGGAAACAGAAGAAAGTTACAATAGGAATTTTGAGGCAATCATAAATTTCAAAGCCATTTTGAGGGAAAGAATTATATACTATGAAAGAAATTAAGCAACATCAGTATAAACACATAAAGAATAAATTTAAAGTCGTAGATTTAGTTGATTATTAAAATGATCATTGTGATGAAAACCAGGAATTGTTATTGTTTAAGAAAGCATAGCCTATGGCTTGGCAAAATGCAGAAGTGAATCATTTTGGTATTGTAGATAAAAATTATAGCCTGGAAGTAGTTACATTTTATAAACAATTAATGCAGATTGAGGAATTACAAGAGGTTAAAATTAAAAATAACAGGAATTATAGAATCAAAAATGTAGCATAGAAGGTGCTTTAGAAGTCACTTTATTATGAGTTTATAGAAAATCACTACATAAGAGATTCAGGGTTTTCCAGGTAATTTCTCATATATCTGGAACTGGGTTCCATGAGTCAGGGGTTTACACTCCAGGCTTGTTCCATTTGTGTGAGTGATGTTGGTTTGTTTAGGATGTGTGGGGGGAATAGAAGCTGAGGACCAACTTGAGCCTTTGGAGATTTATACTGTAGCCATATTGGCTAATGAATTGAAAGTCATTGCTCTATCTATATGATACATCAAAACAGATATGTGAAATTCTTGAAATAAAAAAACTGTCTATGAATGAGAAAGTAATAAATTACCCATTATTCTAAAAGTTTATATTTAAAAAAATCCAAAGTGAAATTTCACAACTAAATTCATGGGGTTGTAAATGATGAGTTTAAGTGAGAATCAAAACGTTTGATTGTGGCTCATACAAGTTTAGAATCCAGGCAAGAAAAAAAACTGAAGCTGAGTGAAGTAAGTAAAAAGGTTGGCAATGATTCTATTATTGATCTTGAGTCTTAAATACGAGTAGGATGTATGAGTGCACATAATATAATCCTAAACCAAATAAAAAGCAGTCCTATTTGTGAAACCATAATAATTGTTTTCTCCATGAATAATATCGGGATTCCAGAACTCATTAAAAACATATAGAAGGATTCATAATTATTTGAAAGCTTTGAAAAGTATGCTATAAAAATATTACAACTAGTTTAGCCTTACAGCAGGGAGTTAAAATTTCGGCTAGTTCTCATAGTATCTTAAAGCTGATTATATATATATATATATATATATATATATATATATATATATATATTACTCCATCATAAATATAGGTAAATAAAACTTACTTGAGCAAGAAAGTCAGGTAGAGAATTATTTTTATGTATGCACTATTAAAATCCCATAGAGTAGGCTCTTTATTTATATCTTTCTTTTCTTACAAGATGTATTCTCATGTATTCTCATTATTTACTTTTTAATAATTATCAAACATCTGGAAAGTTTATCCATATTCATAGCATAAGACTAATTAGAATAATTTTTAAACTATGAAGAAAATTAAAAATTAAGATTGAGCAATCTATATTTCATTTAGTTATTATTTACAAAATCTCAAATATAAACCCTCCCATAAAATTAGAATCCAAAGGAAAATAAAAAGGAATAAAAGGAGAAAGAGGAGCACAAGTTAAAGAAGAGAATGCTTTCCTTTAAAATAATCATATTCTGTTTACAATTATATTATTGGAAACATAGAGACAAAATGGGAGAAAAATCCAATTTCTGGACTAAAATCAAAACCTTGTTCTTTATAGAGATGTAATTGAGGCATGAAGCTTCCTGTTAAGTCATTGTGTGGATCTAGGAAAATAACCAGATTCCAAAACCCAAATTCTAGGGCTCTTCTCTTATAACAAGGTTTCTGCTTTCTACTTTACTAATGTTGAGGTTCTGTCACAACAGCAACAATAATAATTTGATTTGCTTTTATAAATACAATGCAGATAATTGCAACTAGATTACAAATTATGGTTTCAGATGACTTGGAAGACCAGAGGGTGATTTTAAGCTAGCGTATTTGTGTACATATTTATTATTATAAGTAGTAGAAATGTTGCCAACATTTGCATACTTACTAAGCAGCTTGATATATCTCATTGCTTTTGATCCTCTCAGCAAACTTGTGAAACAGCAAAAATGAATGTCAGGAGGATTAAACTTCTTTCATGAGCCTGCAGTTTTGGTAAGTAGCAAAGCTAGAATTTGAAGCCAAGCCCCCTGGAACTCAATTGCCAATTGCTTCAGTGTTTTAGCCACAATAATGCAGGAAAAGTGACCAGAGAGATAGAACATAAGAACACTTAAAAATTTTTAGTTATCAATGCCTATATAATTGTATTACTACCATACTGAGCATAAAGAAAAACATCTTCCCACTCTCAGGCAAATACTGGAGTCATGTTTTTTAAATTGAGTTAGGTAATTATTAAACATAAATGTATTCACAATGCAGCCACTCAAATCTGTATACAAATACATGATTTTTATTATTAAACATACAAATGCCTAATTTTTACTAACTAATCACAGATTCTGACCTGTGCAGTAGGATCATTAAAGTAATCAGGCAATAATCAGGTGAGGCTCGAATCAGATTTATGCAGGTGAGACACCAAATGCCTGGGGGTGCTTAGGCTGAGCTGAATCTCCTAGTTCTATGTTCAGTGTTACTTCTACTACAAACCTTTCCCAACCTAAAAAACAAAAAACAAAAAAACTAATATTATTTAATTTATTAAAGATTTAGTACATAAAATTATATAACAAGGAACTAGACTATTTATGTTGTTCTTCTAATTATATATTTACAAGGAACTAGATTGTTTATGTTGTTCTTCTAATTATTATGTGATAATCTTCTTTGCGAATAACCCATGGAAACAGAGAATAGGGAGCTGAGGACCTGTGCCATGTGGCTAGGGGGTGGGGGGAAGGGAGGACTGGGAGAGGTCAATGGGGATAAAAGGAGGCATATTTAATACTTTAAATGATAAAGAATTTTTTTAAAAAGAATAGTGTTCCAAACTCAAGAAATCGATGCAGTCATTTATGTAAGAGGTTACTTGTGCAAGAATGCAAGAATACTTGAGTTTTGACTCAACAATATTTACCCAATTAAAATATATATAAATGATCATTATAGAATACTAGTATTTATTTTTTGAGCACATAAGTTTTATATCACACAGCTACTTATTTCCAGTTGTATAGCAGCACTGTGTAGGATTAAGATGTACCACATAATGGTTGTACTTACATATATTGTGAAATACCAGTTTTAGTTAACATTATCATCTCATATAGATACAAAATAAAAGAGAAAAATACTTTTTTCTTGTGATGAGAATTCTTAGGATCTACCCTCATAACAACTTCCATGTACATCATGCAACAGTGTTAACTACAGCCATCACACACTAAATATCTTAACACATATATTTAATATTTATTTATGGAATCTGAAATGTAAGTCTAATTTTAATATTTGCAATTGATTTGTCTGATGTGATATTTTTGTGTATTTATTTATTCAAGGGAGCACTCACTATACCTCAGAAAGTCCTTCTACTGTCCTGGTCATGTATCAGTGTTCAGGTAAATACCGTGTATTGTCCACCTTGTTTCTCTACAGCTTGACACAATATACATCAGTTTTTGTTTATTTCTATATTCCCCTTTAATATTTTCTTTATTTACTCTTTTCTTTATGTCACTACTATCTTTTTAATGTTTGTATTTAGTATTTTGATTCTTTAGTCAGAAATTGCTATGCTTAATCCCATGATGCCCTGAACAGCTTTCTCCATTTTGTTAGATCAAATCACTCTGATTCCATTCTGAGACATAGACAGATAACAAGTACAGGTGAGACTGATAATGTCACTATTACTTGCCTTTCTTAATAGATGTTAAGAATAAAAACCCTGCCCCCAACTCAAAGCTTGGAAAGTTAACTGCAGGACTCATTTTGGGATTCTTTCACAAGAAGGAAAATCCACTCATCCCCATTAAATTAGTTTGTGAAGTCCTCCTATGCAACTAACATCATGTGAGAAGAAAGAAAGGATTAAGAATATCATAATAAGCACAAAAATAGGGCCAATTTTCACATTACACAGCTAAATTGGAAAGGAAGGAAATAAAAACATCAGTGGGTAAATTTAATGTAATTGGAGAATACTGTAGTCAAAGTAGTTTGTTTGCTCTAATCTTGTACACGATATAAAAATGTTGTTTCAAATGGACCCCAGCTGCAAGTAATCACAGTCAGAGTCTAAATGGAATCAACAGTGATGATCTGGTAGAAAGGCAAAAGCCATGTAGCTTTTTTTGAAGGAAAATAGACAAGCAACAGTCCCAAGATTAATACATGAAAAATGTGCTACATTTAATTAATAAATATGAAATTAATTCATATACCCAAACTAATGAATTGGAATGATGAAAAAAATGATTCCTGCTCCACAATTCTTTTATTTTTAAATTAGTGGTCCTGTGCATGAATTTGTGCACATGGAAAGAAAATTAATTAGAAGAAATATACATACAAAATTAATTTTTTATTGCATAAAGTATTGGAAAGATTAGTGCATATATTTCTTTCCCCCTGCCCTTCCCCCAGCTTCCCCTACCACCTCCTCAGTGTTTTGTGTCCATTGGTTATGCTTACATGCATGCATAAAAGGCCTTTGGTTGATCTATTATCCCCCCAAACCATCCTTGTCCTTGTTGCTGTAATTTGATAGTCTGTTTGATGTTGCTCTGCCTCTGTATCTATTTTTATTCACCAGTTTATAATGGTTACTAGGGGACTGGTGCACGAAATTCGTACATGGGGGGGGTCCCTCAGCCCAGCTTGCCCCCTCTCACAGTCTGGAACCCCTCAGTGGATGTCCTATGATGGCCCCAGTCTGCCAGGCGCCTTTTGTGTGTGTGTGTGTGTGTGTGTGTGTGTGTGTGTGTATGTCGCCACTGGGGACCTGCCGCCAGCCACATCTGAGGCTCAGAGTAGTCCTCCTGTGTGTGTCCACCTTCTGGGGGCCTACCCCCAGGCTTGGAGAAGGCACCCATCTATGTTGATCTCTCAGACTCTTGCCCTCCCCTGCATGTTGTTCTCTTTTTTGAGCTGTGGCCAGGGCTGGGTGCTGCCTGTCTCCCAAGCTTGCCTACTGCCCATCTTCCTCCAGCCAACAGAAAAGAGGGAAAACCCCACCTCGTGGTCAGGCCAGCCTTTTCCTGCTCCCTGATCCCCACAAGGGACCTGAGGAGCCACCAAGCAGGCCACCAACCCTGCCGCCTCTTTCCCATTCACTGGTCCTGGGTCCTGTGCTGTTCTGTCCTGCAGCTGCTCTGTGCACTCAGGAGATCCCTCAGCCTGGTCTGTGCCTTCTCACAGTCTGGGACCCCTCTGGGGATGTCCACCTGCTGGCGTGCCTGACCAGCCTGGGTGAGGGGCTGATGGCTGTCTCCAGGCTGGCCAAGCCCCCCCAGGAATGTCCCTCAGCCCATTGGGTTGTGGCCAGCTTGGGTGACGGGCTGATTGGCGCTTTCAGGCTTTAAGGCTGTCCACAGCTCCCATTGACCCAATGTCCCAGCAAGGCTTGCGGGTCCCAGGTTTCTGGGGTTTGTTTATCTTCTATAATTGATGCTGTTCCTTTAAGGAGAGGCCTACTACTAACGAAGCCTCCTCTCTGTTTCACCTCGCATTGTCTATAATGAGACAATGTTACTCAGTGCTCAGGCCAGGCCTGTTGTTTCCTTCAGCTCCTGAGGATTCTATGATTGTTATTTTGTTGCAAACATGTGTTTTGCTTGAGCCAGGATGAGCTCAGCGGTCGCAGTTTCACTTTCACTCCTGCTGCAATGGAAGTGGCCGTTTACTCAGGTCCGTGAGTGGCGCCTCTATGTTGGCTGGGCTAATTTGCATACAGTCGCTCTGATTGGCTGGTGGGCGTGGTTTACCCCGTCCCAGAGAGACGGTTAATTTCAATATTATGCTTTTATTAGTTAAGATTATTATCCATAGATGAGTGAGGACATGTGGTATTTTTTTTTCATTGATTGGCTTATTTCACTTAGCATTATGTTCTCCAGTTCCATCCATGCTGCTGCAAATGATAAGAACTCCTTCCTTTTTACAGCAGCATAGTATTCATTGTGTAGTTGTACCACAGTTTTCTAATCCATTCATCTGCTGATGGTCACTTAGGCTGTTTCCAAATCTTAGCTATCGTAAATTGTGCTGCTATGAACATAGGGATCCATATGTCCTTTCTGATTGATGTTTCTGGTTTCTTGAGATATATTCTCAGAAGTGGGATCACTGGGTCAAAAGAGAGTTCCATTTTTAATTTTTGAGGAGACTCCATATGGTTTTCCACAGTGGCTGCACCAGTCTGCATTCCTAACAGCAGCACACGAGTGTTCCTTTTTATCTGTATCCCCTCCAGCACTTGCTGTTTGTTGATTTATTGATGATAGCCATTCTTACAGGTGTGAGATGGTACCTCATTGTTGTTTTGATTTGCATCTCTCAGATGATGAGTGACTTTGAGTATGTTTTCATATGTCTCTTGGCTTTTTGAATGTCCTCTTTTGAAAAGTGTCTATTTAGGTCCTTTGCCCATTTTTTGATTGGATTGTTTATCTTCTTTTTGTTAAGTTGTATGAGTTCCCTATAAATGTTGGAGATTAAACCTTTATCAGTGGTAACATTGGCAAATATGTACTCCCATGCATTGGGCTTTCTTGTTGTTTTGCTGATGATTTCTTTTGCTGTGCAAAAGGTTTTATTTTGATATAGTCCCATTTTTTTATTTTCTCTTCAGTTTCCAATGCCCTAGGAGCTGTATCGTAAAGAAACCGCTTCTGCATTTGTCTGAGATTTTGTTGCCTTTGTATTCCTCTAATATTTTTATGGTTTCCTGTCTTATATTTAAGTCCTTAATCCATTTTTAGTTTATTTTTGTGTGTGGTGTAAGTTGCTGGTTAGTTTCATTTTTTTGCATATATCTGTCCAATTTTCCCAACACCATTTATTGAAGTGACTGTTTTGACTCCATTGTATGTTCTTGTCTATTTGCCAAATATTAATTGAGCATATTGGTTCAGGTCAATTTCTGGGTCCTCTATTCTATTCCATTGATCTATATGTCTGTTCTTGTGCCAGTACCAGGCCATTTTGAGGACAGTGGCTTTATAATACAGCTTGATATCTGATATTGAGATCCCTCCTACTTTTTTCTTCTTTCTCAGGATTGCTGCAGCTATTTGAAGTCTTTTTTTATTCCAGATGAATTTTTGGAGAGTTCGTTCTAGATCTGTGAAATATGCCATTGGTATTTTAATGGGGAGTGCATTGAATTTATAGGTTGCTTTGTGTAGTATGGACATTTTAATGATATTGATTCTACCAATCCATGAACATGGAATGTTCTTCCACCTGTTTATGTCTTCCTCTGTCTCTTTTTTCAATGTCCTGAAGTTTTCTGAGTAGAGTTCTTTTACCACTTTAGTTAAGTTTATTCCTAGGTGTCTTAGTTTTTTTGGTGTGATGGTAAATGGGATTGTTTTTTTAGTCTCTCTTTCATTACTTTCACTATTGGTGTGTAAAAATGCCATAGATTTCTTGGCATTAATTTTGTATCCTGTTACATTCCCAAATTCATTTATTAAGTCTAATAATTTTTAATGGAGTCTTAGGGTTTTTTATGTACAGTATCATGTCATCTGCAAATAAGGACAGTTTTACTTCTTCTTTTCCAATTTGAATGCCTTTTATTTCTTCTTCTTGTCTAATCGCAATGGCTAATACTTCCAGTACTATGTCAAACAGGAGTGGTGAGAGTGGGCAAGCCTGTCTTGTTCCTGTTCTAAGGGGAAATGGTTTTAGTTTTTGCCGATTGAGTAGGATGTTGGCTTGGGTCTGTCATATATGGCTTTTATTATGTTGACGTATGATCCTTCTATTCCTACCTTGCTGAGAGTTTTTATCAAAAATGGGTGCTGGATTTTATCAAATGCTTTTTCTGCATGAATTGATATGATTAAGTGATTTTTATCTCTTAATTTGTTTATGTGATGTATCACATTTATTGATTTGCAGATATTGTACCATCCTTGTATCCTTGGGATGAATCCTACTTGGTCATGGTGTATGATCTTTCTGATGTTCTGCTGCATCTGATTTGCTAGGATTTTGTTGAGGATTTTGGCATGTATGTTCATGAGGGATATTGGCCTGTAATTCTCTTTCATTGTGTTTTCTTTGTCTGGTTTTAGTATTAGGGTAATGCTGACTTCATAGAATGATCTTGGAAGTGTTCCTTCATCTTGAATTTTTTGGAATAGTCTGAGGAGGATAGGTTTTAGATCTTCCTTGAATGTTTGGTAAAACTCCCTGTGAAGCCATCTGGCCCCAAGCTTTTGTTTGCTGGAATCTTTTTTATTACTGCTTCAATTTCTTCCATAGTTATTGGCCTATTGAGACTTTTAGATTGAGTTTTGGAATGTTGTATTTTTTGTAGGAATATGTCTGTTTTCTTCAGGTTGTCCAGTTTGTTGGAATAAAATTGGTCATGGTATTCTTTAACAATCCTTTGTATTTCTGTGGGGTCTGTTGTTATTTCTCCTCTTTCATTTCTGATTTTGTTTATTAGGGTCCTCTCTCTTTGCTTCTTGGTGAGCCCGGCTAGATCTTCATCAATCTTGTTTATCCTTTCAAAGAACCAGCTCTTGGTTTTATTGATCTTTTGTATTGTTTTTTGGTCTCTATGTCATTTATCTCCACTCTGATCTTTATTATTTCCTTTCTTCTGCTTACACTGGGCTTTTCTTGTTGCTCTCTTTCCAAATCTTTGAGTTGTAGGGTTAGGTAATTTATTATCGTTTTTTCTTGTTTTTGTTTTTTTTTTTTGCAGTAGGCTTGTAGAGCTATGAACTTCCCTCTCAAGACTGCTTTCACTGTGTCCCATAGATTTTGGATTGTTGTGTTTTCATTGTCATTTGTTGCCATGGTATTTTTTATTTCTTCTTTGATCTCTCTGGTGACTCAGTCATTGTTTAATAGCATGCTATTTAGTCTCCATGTGTTTGATTTTTTTTTAGATTGATTTTATTGTAGTTGATTTCCAGTTTTATGGCATTGTGATCTGTGAAGATGCTTGATATGATTTCTATCTTCTTGAATTTGAAGAGACTTTGCCTGTGACCCAATATATGGTCTATCTTTGAGAATGACCCATGTGCACTTGAGAAGAATGTATATTCTGTGGCTTTGGGGTTAAGTGTTCTGAAGATGTCTATTAAGTCCATTTGCTCTAGTGAGTCATTTAGGATTGATGTTTCTTTGCTGATTTTTTTGTTTAGAGGATTTGTCCAATGGTGATAATGGGGTATTAAAGTCCCCCACTATGATTGTGTTGCAGTCAATCTCTCCCTTGATATCTTCCAGAAGTTTTTTTATGTCTTTGCTTGCTCCTATATTGGGTGTGTATATGTTTACCAGAGTTATTTCTTCTTGTTGAATTGCTCCCTTTAGTAGTATGAAGTGGCCTTCCTTAACTCTTTTTATGTCCTTCACTTTGAGATCTAATTTTTCAGATATAAGTATTGCTACCCCAGCTTTTTTTTCATTTCCATTCGTCTGTAAAACCTTTTTTCATCCCTTCACCATCAGTCTGTGTGCATCTTTTTTTCTGACGTGGGTTTCCTGTAGACAGCAGATATATGGGTCATGTTTTCTTATCCACTCCGTTACCCTATATCTTTTGATTGGAGCATTTAATCCATTTACATTTAAAGTTATTATTGATAAATACTTGTTTGTTGCCATTTTTATTCTTTACACCTGTGTTCCTTTTTCGTTTCCTATTTTTTTCTTTTTACAATAGACCATTTAACATTTCTTGCATTGCTGGTTTGGTAGTAACAAATTCCCTTAGTCCTTTTTTGTCTGTGCAGCTCCTGATTTCACCCTCAATTTTGATTGATAGTGTTGCTGGATTCAGTATTCTTGGATTCAGACCCTTCCTTTGCATGACTTTGTATATTTCCTTCCATTCCCTTCTTGCCTAATGTGTTTCTGTTGAGAAATCAGTCTCTAGTCTGATGGGGGATCCTTTGTAGGTAACTTTCTGTCTCTCTCTCGCTGCTTTTAAGATTATTTCTTTGTCATTAGTGTTTGCCAATTTAATTATAATGTCCTGGCATTGGTCTTTTGGGGTTCATTTTGCTTGGAAATCTCTGAGCTTCTTGGATTTGTGTGGGTTTTTCTTCCCTATATCAGGGAAGTTTTCTGTTATTATTTCTTCAAACAAGTTTTCTATTCCTTGCTCAGTTTCTTTTCCTTCCGGCAACCCTATTATGCGTATGTTGTTTTGTTTTAGGTTGTCCCAAAGTTCTCTTAGGCTCTCCTCCTGCTTTTTAATTCTTTTCTCTAGACGTTGCTCTGCTTGGGTATTTTTTCTACCTTGTCTTCTAGCTCACTGATACGGTCCTTTGCTTCTTCTAGTCTACTATTGATGCTTTATATTGAGTTCTTTATAGCAGTGATGTCATTTTTCATTTCTTCTTGGTTCTTCATTTCCTCTTGGTTCTTATACATACTGTTGAATGTGTCTTCCATTCTTTTCATCCACCTTATGACCATTTCTCTGAATTCTTTCTCAAACAAGTTGCTTGCCTCCATTTCATTTACTTCCCTTTCTATTGATGCCTATTTTTCTTTCATATGTGGGCTGTTTCTTTGTCTCCCCATGCTCTCTCTTCTCTGGGTATCTGATTATATAGTTCTTTTTCTCAATATAGAGAACATATCATGGGAAACACATAGATGGTTGTTATTCTGTTCCACTGTATTTTAAAATCTTAAATTAGTATATTTTTAATCGGTCCTGGGAAGAAAGCGCCATCCGGGCATGTGCGAGGGCTGTGCGGCACGGACGGCAGGCAGGGTCGGATGATGGTGGCACTGTCCTAGGTGGGGGACTGGAGTGGGGGGACACAGAGGTGGCGAGAGTGGCAGTGGGGGCGCCGGGAGTTATGGGCGAGGAGGGCGGTGGATCCCCAGCTGCTGCTCGTCGTGCATTCTCTGTCCGAAGAAATATTTTAATATCGCTATTCACCTTTTGTCTATAATAGAGGGGTCAACCAAATTCATGATTACCAATGACAAATTGAAACATATGCATGCTTTATGTAATTTTTAAAAATGTAAAAAAATTAAAAAAAAATTTTTTAAAGATGAAAAGAAAAAAAAAAGAAAACTAAAAAAACCCCCAAAAAACAAAAAAACATATGCATGCAAATGGCACCAGTGAGTGCTTTATATGTATCTTGTTGCGCAAGTCAACTTAGCCTTTTATATATATAAACTTGCTTAATTAGATCTGCTTTCTCATTTAGCTAAACTTTTTGTAGCCCAGTGAAGCACCCCAACTTCTCTTCCAGGTAATTATCAGCAACACAGCAGTAAATATCAACACAAAGCAGATTATTATTGTAGATCACACAGGGGAGACAAAGGGTAAAATACTTAACTATAGCACTGTTTGACTATTTTCTGTGTAGTGAGAAAACCTGAAGTCATTTTCAAGTTCCATCATTTCTTACTTCTTTTCAGTCAGGTCAAGTTTCTAAACTTTCTAAATTTCCATTTTTCGGCTAACAAAAATAAAATAGGATTCTACTGAGTCTCCTACCTACCTACTCCAGGACTTCTGTGAGAATCAAATGAGATGAGGCACATGAAAACACTGCACAAACATTTGGTTAAATTGTAAAATGTTTGCACTTGGCTATAAAGTAAGTGATGTTTCTGGGAAAGAAACTCCAAAGAGGGTAATCACTAGGGAGAGAAAGGCAGGCACTGCTACATGATGTCATTACCTGGTGCTCAAAGCCACTGTTTCCTGGCTGGGCTGGGCTGTGGGCCACATTTTGCACCATTGGGTCTTGGCAGTATTGGCTGCAATTTGGTGGGGTGTCTCTCCAAGGTAGTGGTGGGATCTGTTCCACTTGGGAGAAGCTGAGTGTTGGTTTGTCAGCACCAGGTCCATGGTGCCATTTATTTTTAAATGGCCAGTGCATGTCATGACAGCTCCTGAGTTGAGCATCTTACCCCTGGTGGTCAGTATATGTCATAGCTACTGGTTGCTTAGAGACTTCGTCTTTTATACATATAGATTGCCAGTGCATGTCATATGTATTGGCGGGTCGGTTGGTTAGACAGTTGGACAGATGGACATTTGGTCACTTAGCCTTTTATATATAGAG
>PVJC01003880.1:0-67358 GCA_004026665.1 Murina feae | reverse complement strand
CTCCACGGTGTGCCTGGGGGCAGGCCCCCAGCAGGTAGACACACACAGGAGGACTGCTCCAAGCCTCTAATGCGGCTGGGGGCAGGTCCCCAGTGGCCACACACACACACACACACACAGAAGGCACCTGGCAGACTGGGGCCATCATAGGATATCCACTGAGGGGTCCCAGACTGTGAGAGGGCACAGGCCAGGCTGAGGGACTCCCTCCACCCCGAGTGCACAAATTTTTGTGCACCGGGCCCCTAGCCTATATAATAAAAGCCTAAGTGACTGTTACAGTAGACCCACCGGTCGCTATGATGTGCACTGACCACCAGGGGGCAAATGCTCAACATAGAAGCTGCCCCCTGGTGGTCAGTGCACTTCCACAAAGGGAGCACTGCTCAGCCAGAAGCTGGTCGCGGAAGCCTCTTCTGTCTCCATCACAGTGTTAAGGAGCAGCAAGCCAAGTGCTAAGAGGAGAGCGGGCAGTAAGGAGTGAGGAATCCCAGACTGAAAGAGGGATGTCCGACTGCTGGCTTAGGCCTGATCTCTGGGGGGGTGGGGGGTGGGAATTGAGCCAAAGCCAGCAGTTGGACATCCCTCGAGAGGTTCCAGACTGCAAGAGGGCACAGGCCAGGCTGAGGAATCCCACCCCCACCCCACTCCCTGCACCAGGCTCTAATAGCACAATATGATATTAGAGCAGTTTTCCTGGCTCTAGGAAAAGAGACGAATGTCCAATTTGCTGGTAGAAAGAAGTAAGGACAAAAGTGTCTAACTAGAGTTTAGACATTGTCTGGTCCTTGAAGGGGGGTGTGTATGTATATGCACGCACGCATGTGCACACACCAAGTGTTTGTCTGGAATGGGATGAACAGGAGACAGGGTAACAAATTTAGATGGACTGAGGGTAGCCACAAATATTAGGGGCTTGTGCCTGTTTTCTATCTAAACCCTCTAGGAGAACCATGTGGATGGGTCCTCCAAGTCAGTGCTGGGTAGATACAACAGAGCAAGCAACGATAGAAAATTTGCCAGGCAGAATATGACTGAGAGCTCCGAGCCCCATTTGCTGGCTCCAGTGGGGTGTCAAAGAGATCCGAAATATTCCCATGGCCCCTCTCAAGGAACTGTGATAAAGCTTTTCTTGCAACAGTGTGGGCAGGGGGTGGGTGAACAGGGAGAGCTATGGGGCCAGTTGATGGATCAGCAAGCAGTCAACATTTTATCTTATTCCCCCAAATCACAATAAGGTACTTTAGCTTTTGATATAGCAACAGGGGGTAACATGAAGGCAAAGGCCAAAGCCCAGGCAGGATGATATACACAGGAAAGACCAGGAGGCCCAGGAACAATGGATTACATGGATACTTCCTTTCTCACAAAGTTCCCCTACACTGAGACCCCATATGTTGTACTGGTGGTGAGGGTAGGGATGGAGAAAGAATGAGCGCAACAGCCCTAAGAAGAACTATGAATTTTGAAGACTGTTACATCTTGCATTTGACTGGATATTAATACCTAAAAGGTAAAAAAATGTTAACTTAAAGTAGCAATATATAACACTAAAGACCCAGCGCACGAATTCGTGCATGGGTACAGTCCCTAAGCCTGGCCTATGATCAGGGCTACCTTCCTTGCCTGCCCACAGTGGGCCCTGCCCCCCAGTACCACCCACCCCCAGTTCCCCATTCACCATCAGGTGATCGGAGCCTACCGGTGCGGGGAGGGACCAAGAGGTAGTCAGTGTGCCTCACAGTAACTGGCCGAGGCTTGCCTGTGCCTCAGGCTGGCCCTGGGCTGCTGGGGGCTGAGGGGACTGGGAGACTCCAGAGTAGGTGCACCTGCCACCCTGGTGGAACTGAGGAGACTGGGCACCACCATCTTGTGACTATGGGTGCCACCATCTTTCAAAGTGGGACAGTCAATTAGCATATTCCTTCCTTATTGGCTGTGGGTGCTGCCATCTTTGAGGGCAGGGCAGTCAATTAGCATATTCCCTCCTTATTGTCTGTAGGTGCTGTCATCTTTGTGACAGTGTGAGGGTCAATTAGCATATTACCCTTTTATTATATAGGATGTTTCCTCAGTATGAGCAGAAAAGGTTTGGCTCAGTGGATAGAGTGTCAGCCTGAGGACTGAAAGGTCCCAGGTTCGATTCTGGTCAAGGGCATGTACCTTGGTTGCAGGCACATCCCCAATAGGAAGTGTGCAGGAGGCAGCTGGTTGATGTTTCTCTCTCATTGATGTTTCTAACTCTCCATCCTTATCCCTTCCTCTCTGTAAAAAATCAATAAAATATATTAAAAAGAGAAAAAGAGGTTCTAGGTTCAGTTACAAAGAAATAACTGAACATTTATTTATAAGTCACATTTCTGCACATATTGCTTAATAATGTACAGTGTTTACAGTTTAAAGAATTCCAAATTATTTTAATGTCAAGATTATCTTAAAACATGATTCCCACATGCTTTATTCTTGATGAGATATACTCACCTCTTTTCCTCTTAATTCATTACAACTGACAAAGAAGGGCCATGATATGCAAGTGCTGTTCCTTTTTCATGGCATTTTTCTAACCCAACACAGAAGCCAATACTTAGTCCAGAGTATGGAGAACTCTACACTAAGGAAAAGTCATCTGTCATTCCAATTGTTCCAATTCTATTAGATTCAACTAGACTCAGTAGTTGATAGACAAATAAAAAGGGAATCAGGATTTAAAATGATCTCCATCACGCTGTTACCAAGTATCTAAGTGGTGATCACATGCAGTGGTAGATCGTGCAAGAAAGGAAGTTCAAAATGCCACAAATGAGTGTGTCCAGTCTCCATTTCGTTTACTAGACTTTCTGGAGGAATCTTTTCTCCTTTCCTACAGAAAACGATTTTTGATTTTACTCCAGAAAACTATCTCACTAAAATTGTTATTTATTCCACCTCTATGTCCACATAGCAACCTTTTTTAAAATATATTTTTATTGACTTCAGAGAGGAAGGGAGGGGGAGAGAGAGATAGAAACATCAGTGATGAGAGAGAATCATTGATCGGCTGCCTCCTGCATGCCTCACACTGGGGATAGAATTGGTAACCTGGGCATATGCCCTGATTGGGAATCGAACCATGACCTCCTGGTTCATAGGTCAACCAACACTCAACCACTGACCCATACTGGTCGGGCCCCACACAACCTTTTAATAAACATTTTCTTGGCATCATTAGTAAAATACTGAAACTGTTGGGTCACTTAACTATTTCTCCCACCAAGACAGTGTTAGCATCTTTAAATTGCCAGACTCTAATTCATTGACCTTCTGTGTTAATATGGTAGGCAAGCATGGTTCTAAGTACTTTACATACATTATAATTCAGTTTATCCTGAAAATAATCAGAGGATAAGGACTATTATCATCTTTATTTCAGAAATGAGAATATGAATACACAGAGAGATAGAATAATAGAACTGAGAATCAAACTTAGACTGTTTGAGTCCAGTGTAGATGCTCAATAAAGTTTGTTAAATTAAATTGAACCCAAGCTATAAAAACTATGATTCAGAAATTCAAAGTTCCTTTCTTCCAGATACTGCCTTTGGTCAGCACATTTAGTAGTCCATGAGAATTCAATTAAAGGAACACTGTATCTTTTGTTTAAATAATTTGTCTGTTGTAGTACAGATGTCTTTCTTCCATTGCCATATTCCTTCACTTTTTCCAAGATATCATTATTTTCTTGAGCCAAAAATCATAATGTAATGACTTCTGTCAGCTTCCACAAGACTAGCTTTTTGGTAGAGAAAAAACGAATTCTTTCCATGAGCTGTTAAAAGACATTATCTGCTACTATTATAGTCGATGCACACACATAAAGTATAAACGACACAAACAAAAGGCCTGTTATCCATTTATCCCTCAGAACAAAGACAAATCTGTTCTCTATTTAGATAGTAACAAAAAGATTTATGCCTAATTCTCTTAATGATAATTTTAACAGAACTATTTTTTTTTTATAATTATGTTGGAGCCTTTCAGGGTTTGATTTATGAGCAACCCCTTTTAGAATCACTATGGGGTATTACCTTAAAAAGAAGCTTAATTTTCAAACATGTTTTTGAAACCACTCATTGCCTTGCTATTTCTTACCATAACATATACCATTAGTTATGCTATTTCATGGTTCAATATACATAATTACACATATGCCAAATAACCTCAAAACTCGGTCCTTCCTTCTCTTCGTCTCTCCAGTCTCCACTTTCATCTGTCATCCAACACCTCAGTCTTCCCCAAATATCCATACTGCACATGTGTTTCCCAATTAGTTTCTCCTATACAAAAATCCAGTAGCTTCTATCATTTGATTGACTCAAGTTGACAGAAGCAGTCATCAGAAAATAGTGTTCTTTGCCCTGACAAGTTTGGCTCAGTGGATAGTGTGTCGGCCTGCGGACTGAAGAGTCCCAGGTTCGATTCTGGTCAAGGGCAAGCATGTACCTTGGTTGCGGCACATCCCTAGTAGGAGTTGTGCAGGAGGCAGCTGATCGATGTTTCTCTCTCATCAATGTTTCTAACTATCTTTCTCCCTTCCTCTCTGTAAAAAAATTTATAAAATATATTTTTTTAAAAAGAAAGAAAATAGTGTTCTTTTTTCATAGACACTTTGTTTATTATAGTTAGAGCTTATAACTTCTCTCTGTCACAGTATACTAAAAAAACTGAATTGTTCATTCATTCATATACAAATTTATCAAAATAGGCAAATATAAACATATGCTTCATAATTCTAAATTTCTATACTTACATTGAGATCCTAGTTAGTCTGGTATATGGTATATGGAGTATATGGTATTAGAGTCCTGATGTTCCATGACTGAGTCCTTTTCCCTTAACCCCTGATCAAGAGAGAGAACACTTTGCCTGTTAAAGAGATGCCAATTCCAGCCCTGGCTAGGTATCTCAGTTGGTCTGAGTATCGTTCGTTGCATGATATACCAACATTGTGAATTCAATCCCTTGTCAGGGCACCTACAAGACTCAACCAATGAATGCATAAATAAGTGGAACAACAAATAGATGTTTTCTCTCTCTCAAATCAATCAAATTTTTAAAAGATGTCAATCTCTATCACCTGCCAAACCATTCTGACCCTTAGCTGAATACTCAAGACCTCAGATCTGTTTTTATTCCTGTACTAGAGGCCTGGTGCACAAAAATTTGTGCACTCTAGAGGTCCCTCAGCCCAGCCTGTGCCCTCTCGCAGTCTGGGACCCCTCGAGATGTCCACTTGCTGGTGTGCCTGGCCAGCGTGGGTGTGGGGCTGATGGCTGTTTTCAGGCTGGCCAAGCCCCCCCGCAGTGTGGACCCTCACCCCATTGGGGTGTGGCTTGGTGATGGGCTGAGGGCTGTTTTCAGGCTGCCCACAGTCCCTTCAGGTTTTGGGTCCCTACTGGGGTGTCTGGGCAGCCTGCGTGAGGAGCTGAGGGCCATTTTCAGGCTCCCCACAGTCCCTTCAGGGTTTGGGTCTCTATTGGGGTACCTGTGCAGTCTGGGTGAGGGGCTGAGGGCCATTTTCAGGCTTTTAGGCTGCCCACAGCTCCCACTGACCCAAGATCTCAGCGAGGCTGGCTGGAATCAGGTTTGTGGGGTTTATTTATGTTCTATAATTGAAACTTTGTTGCCTTAATTGGAGGCCTAGGCAGGCAAGAAGCCTCCTGTTTGCTTCAGCTCTGTGGCTTCTATAATTGAAATATCATTGCCTTGAGTAGAGGCCCAGCCCACCTAGGCAGGCAGGTGTAACGGAAGCCTCCTGTTTGCTCTAGCTCCGTGGCTGCCGGCCTCCATCTTGGCTGGGTTAATTTGCATACAGCCACTCTGATTGGTTGGGGGCGTGGCTTATGTGTCTTGGTGTGATGGTCAATTTGCATATTACTTTTTTATTAGATTAGATGTCTTGGGTCTCTGGACACCTTCCCAAATGGCATACTTCTTTTTAGTATGAGACCTCATTACCAGTGAACTATCTCTGGACATCACACAGATTTTTCAAGTCTACAATTACTATACCTTAGGTCTCCTAGAGGTGCTACTTCCTACTCCCTAACCTAGTTGATCATCACCACACATCACTCATAGTATCTGCTTCCAGAAAAAGTAGTCACATTCTGTAGGCCTAGGTGACTAATAAGCAGTGAAACCAAGTACTGTACTGTCCAAACTCAGTTTTGAGAAGGGATCATCTAATCTAATAAAAAAGTAATATGCAAATTAACCCTCACTCCGTCACACCCACAAGCCATGCCCACAAGCCACACCCAACAACCAATCAGGAGCAGATATGCAAATTAACTCAACTAAGATAGCAGCAGCCACGGAGCTGGAGTTGCCCCGGGCAATGGAGGAAGCCAGGGCCCTTCGGGCCCTGAGCTCTACTCAAGGCTACAAAGTTTCAATTATAGAAGTTAAATAAATCCCAGATACCTGCTTCCAGCCAGGCACCCTAGTAGGGACCTGAACCCTGAAGGGGCTGTGGGCAGCCTGAAACGGCCCTCTGCCCCTCACCCAGCCTGGCCAGGCACCCTAGTAGGGAACCGAACCCTGAACAGGCTATAGGGAGCCTAAAACAGCCCTCTGCCCCTCACCCAGGCTGGCCAGGCACGCCAGGAGGTGGACATCCCCCGAGGGGTCCCAGACTGAAAGAGGGCACAGGCCAGGCTGAGAGACTCCCTCCCCCCACCCCGAGTGCACACATTTTTGTGCACCAGGACTCTAGTTATTAATATTTATTCTGGAACAACAATTATGCCGGGAAAACTGGGATGTACAGTCATTCTACAGAGGTCTGAACAAATGGTGAGCACCTGACCAAAAAAAAAAAAAAAAAGCCAATTTGTAGACTGTAACCTGTGAGTCTGATTGGGAAGATGATTTGATCAACATCACCATTTGCAATTTAAAATAATATGTATAGCTGAATCAGAGCTGACTAAACCATGATGACTAAGAAGCTGGTAAGTGGAAAATGGTGAAACAAATGAACAGCAGCATGAATTAAAACTAGCTTGACAAAGAGTCCTAAGACCTGGCTTGACTCCTTCCCAGACTCCTATTTGACCATGCAATGCTATCTGGACCACTACTGAGCTAGCTCTCCTGAATTCTAGTTTTAGCATTAAAGCTGACTGAACAAAATGTAGTCCTCAAATGAACTTTCTATTATCCTTCTTGAATACTTGTTCTAATGCACCCAATTCAATTTAACAGGACCATCATCAAGTTATCACTGTGTTCCCAGGCCTCTTTTCCTTTACATCACTTCACTTGCCTCAGTCACCAAATTCTGGGACCTGACTCACACAGCTATAAAACCAGGCTCTCTTCTCCATTCTTACTGATGCTATTTAGTTCAGTCCCTCAATATGATCTCCCCATTTTAGGAGCCTCTGCCTTCTCCAAATTGCCCTTTCATTACTAATCCCTTCAAGCTGTATATAACTCAGTATTCAATGATAATGTTCCTCTGGACCAATAACAGCAAAAGAAAACATAATAGGAAAATACAGGTCCTATTCATCATAGTAACTAAACCTCTAAAGTACCTATGAATAAAGCTAACCAAACATGAGTAAAGAGTTTGTGGGGAAATATGCAAAAGATTATTAGAGAACAAAGGAATGTCTGAATAAATAAAGAGATAAAACATATTCATAGAAAGAAGGAATAATATTGCCAAAATGTTAGGCTTCCCAAATTACCTACAAACTAAATGTAATTCCCATCAAAATGTCATTAAGTTGTGTTCATTCATGTGTGTGCATGTGTGTGTGTGTGTAACTTGACAAATTAACCTTCAAATTCCTTTATAAAATACAAAGGACAAAAAATAGTCAAGAAAATATGCAAAGAAGAGCAAGGTAGGAAATTTGTCTTACCAGATAGTAGACTTATTATAAGGCTACATTGTTAAAACAGTAAAGTATTAGTGAAAGACTTTTGATAGATACAAAGAAGCAAAACAGAGAGCCCATAATCAAACCCATGCATACATGAAATTTAGATACTAACAGAAGGTGTATCACTAGTCCCTGAAAAAAAACAGAATATTCAAAAAATAGCGCAGGGTTAAGAATAAAACAGGGTTCCCATTACAAATCCCACTAAAAATAACAGATGTGATTAAAGGTGATTAGAAACCTAAGCTTGAAAGGTAAAACTTTAAAACTGTTCAAAGAAATATAAAAATATATATATTTAAACTTGTGATAGGAAGGATGTGAGACAGAAGAATCACAAACTATAAAGAAAAAGTTGAATGAATCTGACCACAACAAAATTTAAAACTTTTGTACATTAAAAGATACCATTAAAAATTTGAAAATTCAAGCTACAGACTGAGAAAAGATACTTGTAATATACATATCAACTAAAGATTTCGTATCAAGGAAATATAAAGAACTTCATAAATTGATTTTTAAAATTTATTTTTTGCCAATAAAAAAAACGGTAGAGAATATATAGAAGAGGATCCGTAATGGCTAATAAACTTATGAAAAGACTAGAGGTCCGGTGCATGGAATTCATCCATGGGAGGGGTGGGGTCCCTCAACCCAGCCTGCACCCTCTCACAATCCAGGACCCACGGACATCCCTCTAGCAATCTGAGACTGCTGGCTCCTAACTGCCCACCTGCCTGCCTGCCTGCCTGATCACCCCTAACCACTCTGCCTGCCTGCCTGATCTCCCACTTACCTGATCATCCCTAACTACCTCTGCCTCACCCCCACTGCAGTGGCTTCATCCAAAAGGTCATCTGGAAGGATGTCCAAGAAGGTCATTCAGCTGTCTGGTCTAATTAGCATATTACATTTTTATTACTATAGATGTTCAACCTCATTAGCAATTATGAAAATGCCAACTTGAACCCAGTAGAATACCATTTCACACAATCAGTTTCAACAGGACAGGACATTTCACATGCTGCTGGTGAGTGTGTAAATGGTACCACCATATTGCAGGACAATTTGAAAATATCTATTAAAGTTGAAAACACAGATAAAATAGGACCAAGTAGATTCATTTTCAGGCATCTATAAGAAAGAAAGTGCAAATATGAACAAGGAAACGAAAACAAAAATATTTTCTAAGACACTGTACATAACAGAGACAACTAGAAGAATGACATAATTATTCATTAATGAGAGAACAGATAAATCAATTTTGAGATATTCAAATAAAACACTAGTATTATAATAAATTAGAAAAGGTATATAAATGTATGTGAGCAAATTACTCAAAAGTGGACCGTACTGGACCATTCCCATTAGCTCTTATTTAATAATCACCTCTTTAAAATAAAGAAAGAAAACAACATTCTCTTGAGCCTATTTCTGCCATCCTATATACTATTTATCTTCACCTCCCCTTTGCAAAAAAAAAAAAAAAAAAAAACAACAACAAAAAACCACTCCTTGACAATTTTCTACATTAGCAATTTTTAATTCTTCTCCTTTTATTTCCCTTCAATACACCCCAGTCAGGTTTTCTCCCTAACATTTCACTAATTTTTTTTTCAAATTCACCAATGTTCTCAGTACTCATCTATAGGTCCTATCAGCATCATTTGCAACAACTGACCACATGCTCTTCTTCATTTGGCTCCCAGGATTTCATACTGCCTGGCGTATCCTACCTCACTGATCACTCCTCAGTCTCTTCTGCTGGTGCCTTCTCTTGCCCCCTAAAGACTGGAGGGTTCCAAGGCTGCCTCTCTCTCTATCTGATCTCTATATTCACTCAATCCCTTAGTGACTGTATCCAGTCTCATGGATTATATCACCTATATGCTGATGACTCTCATCTCAAATGTATATTCCCAGCTCAGAACTCTTTCCCAAACTTCAGACTCATAGAAGACATATGAAACACAACACAGTCAAAACTCAGTTCCTCATCTTCCCTCCACAAAGCATATCCTTGTAATCATCTCATTTCAACTGGCAGCAACTTCACCCCCCAATATTAGCTCTGGTCAAAAAATTTGAGTCATCTTTGACTCTTCTTTCCCAATCTCTACAGCCAATCTGTCAGTAAATTATTGTCTCTGCTTTAAAAACCACCCAGAATCTGACCACTTCTCTCACCACCTCTACTCTTACCCACCATGGTCCAAGCCACCATCATGTCTCTTCCAAGTTGCCACAACAATCTCCAAATTGATCTCACTGACTCTGTCCAGTGTATTCCAACACAGAAATGTGATCAAGCCTTTTGCAATATATTACATCATTTCACTTCACAATAGCCTGCCTTTCACTCAGAGTAGAAGCCAAAAGACTAACAGTCCACTCTCCAACCTCACCACTGACTACACTTGCTATCACTATCAATGCTCAAGCCACATGAACTTCTTTGGTGTTTCCTAAGTACACTAGGCACAATTCCGTCTTACAGCGCTTACACTGACTTTTCCTCTGTGTGGAACATTCTCCCTCCAGGAGTGACATTCTGAGATGTACACTGCCTCTTCACCCTGGCATCAACATCCAGGCCTGCAGATTCACCACAGAGGAACCAATTTCCTTTCTCACAGGTGGACCATGATTACCTGTTGTTTGCTGAATAATTTAGAGATAATCTCAACACCCATTTCATATTTTTTAAAGAGTATATAAAAACATACCAACCAAATCAGAACTTTAAAAAATACATTTAAGTTTTATAATATACTTCATCTCAATACAAATGGTTTCTAGCAAACGCTTTCCTCTCCCCCCTTTTTCTTTCTTATTTATTCCTACCTTTCCTTAGAGCAATCTCCTCCAATTGATGAAGATGATCTGAACCTTTTCTCCTGATATAAACAATTATGGACAACATATTCTGAGAACTTTAGCTTACTAATTACCTGGATTTTCAATTTCTGATCTGTACTAGGAAGTTGAAAGGTTTCACTGTGGTTAAGCATATAATTTTAGACTATAAAAGCCTTAAGTTCAAGTCCTAGGGAAGCCAATTTATTGGCTTATGGAAACATGGGCAAATTATTTACCCTCTCACCTATTCACGGGGGACAAACAATATAGGTTTCCCCACGTATCCAAAAGAAGAGTGTTCCTATGAAAAACCTTTTGTAAACTGAAATGATGTAAAACAAAGAAGCATTTAGCATTAATTTATATGAAAAAGTTTTCATGTTCCCAAGACCAAAATATAACCTACTAAATCATACCAAATACCCTTAATTATGTTTAGTATTATGCTAAGTACTAGGGACTCGGTGCACAAAAATTTGTGCACTTGGGGGGGGGGGGGTCCCTCAGCTCGGCCTGTGCCCTCTCGCAGTCTGGGACCCCTCAGGGGATGTCCACCTGCTGGTGTTCCTGGCCATCCTGGGTGAGGGGCTGATGGCTGTTTGTAGGCTGGCCAAGCCCCCTAGTGGGTACCCTCACCCCATGGGGGTGTGGCCAACCTGGGTGAGGAGCTGAGGGCTGTTTTCAGGCTGCCCACAGTCCCTTCAGGATTGGAGTCCCTACTTCAGTACCTGGCCAGCCTGGGTGAGGGGCTGAGGGCCATTTTCAGGCTTTCAAGCTGCCCACATCTCCCATTGACCCAAGGTCCCAGCAAGGCTGGCTGGAATCAGGTTTCTGGGGTTTATTTATCTTCTACAATTGAAACACTGTTGCTTTGAGCAGAGGCCTAGGCAGGTAAGGAAGCCTCCTGTTTGTTTCAGCTCCGTGGCTTCTATAATGGAAACGTTACCGTGAGCAGAGGCTCAGCCAGCCTAGGCAGGCAGTTGCAATGGAAGCCTGCTGTTTACTTTAGTTCAGTGGCTGCTGGCCACCATCTTGGCTGGGTTAATTTGCATACAGGTGCTCTGATTGGCTGGTGGGTGTGGCTTAGCTGGTGGGCGTGGTTTAGGCATCCCAGAGATGGTTAATTTGCATATTACTCTTTTATTAGATTAGATAATACCTTTATGAGCTCTCTTAAGCTTTTCTGATACCTCAGTACACATCTTGCTAACAGCTTCACAAAATAAATCGAGATAAGGCACAGATGTGCACAAATTTCAAAGCTATGGTGGGTGGATGCTGAGTATGGTCCCAGGGAAGAAGCTGGATGGTACACCCTATAACAGTTCACTGAAAAACACTCTGAACACTATTTTGGCTTTCCACTTCTTGTCAAAATAAAAAAAGCCTCTTCGGATTTCTTTCGGTTAGCAAAAAGAAGTACTAATTTTGTAAAAGCGAAGTGGCATAATGCAAACTTTTGAAAAGCAGGGAATACCTGTAATAACCTGTAATAGTACTTACCCTAGAGGTTGACTGTGAAGAGTAAATAAGGTAATAAATATAAGGTGCTTAACAAAATTCCTGACACATAATAAACACTAAGGAAATGAAAGCAACAATTATCACTAAATTTCATGAATGATTTTTCATGAGCTTGATCCTATGAATAATTTTGTTACAGGCACTATTTTCTACAACCACTAAGATTAATGAGCAAGGGTTCACTAGAAATCACACAGATCTTTTCCAGGTGATATGGTATATGATAAAGTAAATTTAATGGAATATCTTCTGTCCCAAATTGTTAGAATCACTAAATTGCAGGGCAGGTTTAGAAGGAACTTTACACCTGGTCACCAAGTTCAATTATTCAATCAGCCAAATACTTGATTATCTTCAGTAACAATCCTGTTTCCAGTTGATCTCTGAGCATTCTGGTATGAAGAAACTCATTATTTCCTTAGGCAGCCCATCTGTGCAGAAGATTCCTACTTACCCTGAGCAAAAACCTATTGCTCTAAATCCTTTACTAAGCATTCCTAGATTTATCTGCCCACACTATAAAGAAAAAAAATTAACTTTCCACCAACCAAAATCTTCAAATATTTGTAAAAACATTTCAATTCCCTTATATAACATTCTCAAAATTAAGTATCTATAATGCTTTATACGATAACATGGCTTGAATTTTTTCACTTTTCTGTTGGTTTTCTTCAAACCCCATTCTAATGCATAACAATTCCTCTTAGAGTAAATGTGTATAAAAAATATTTTATTTCATGTTAAATGTTGAATTTAGAGAAACATAGATTTGGCTACAAAATATTATATATTTTCCAAGAAATGTTAATGACGTCCATTACTGAATGCCAAATAGAGAATGTGTCTTTTCATCTTTCTCTTTCTAGATACAGACTCACAAACATGCATACAATATATCTATAAATAGATAAATTTATCCAGTTATAGATAAATGAAACAGCACAGATTCTGAAGCTGGACTAACTGGGTTCAAAGCCTGGCTCAATTTTCATGTGAGTTGGACCAGTTATTTAATCTCTCTATACCTCAGTATTTTCACTACAGCTCCCTAATGCTGATGTGGTAAGGAATAAATGTAAAATGCTTGAAACAGTCATACAGTGAGAGCTTTAGCTTTTTTTCCCATATAAATAACAGAGAGCCTTGGGGTATATATGGAAATATGAAAGACCAGGAGACCTAAAATTATATTTACATTCATAGATGAAATTATTTTTCCAGATAAACAGAACTATAGTTTGAATTAAATTTAAGTAAATGTATATTCTGAACAGAAGACTTTGATTTTACACTTCAAATCAGTTCAAATAAGTTCAACACTAACTGATCACCTAAAAGTCTGTCACCTGTTAAAGTAAAATTTGTATAAAACAGCCCTTCTTCCAAATACTTTTTGGTTAAGCTGGGAATATACATAATATGAATAATGCATTAGTTGCATAGATAAAGTGCTGTAGGAACACAGCAACACAACATTAATGATATAAGGCAATAATTCACAGCCTAATTTTTATTTTAAAACAACAGAATATCTAAATGGCTGGAGAACAATTGTTTTGAACATTTTTAATAAACTAGTATTAATAAGTTAGTTTTAAATTTCACATTCGAACTTGAACGGCTGCAAAATCAGCCATTCTACATGGAACGCAGGTTAGTTGTCTGGCTAACCAGCACAGCCTGATCTTACTCTCAATTGCACACTGATACCAGGTTCCATGGCTAAACAAAGCCATTTCCATCTGCATGGCCTGGCTGACCAGTGGTTCCCAATGCCAGTGCTCATGGAAGCATCAACTCCCAACACAGAATCACAATTAGTTTTTTAGTTGCAAGCAATGCCTACTTTTCTCTGTCTGTTTACAAATCAATGTAACTAGTCACCATCCTATATAATAAGAGAGGAATATACTAATTAGCCATTACGACCAAGACCAAGCGCATCAAAACAGATCACGGATCAGCAGGAAGGTGGATCATCAAGGTACAAGTGGGCTGTGGAGAGCTACAGCGGGGAGGGGGAATGGGGGCAGGGCAGCAAGCTTTGAGGAGGGGGGAGGGGAAAAGGGAGGAGGGAGAGGGGCAGGGAGAGCTACAGTAGGGTGGCAGTGACCTACTGGCTACAAGGGGGCAGCAGAGAGCTACAGGACAGATGGGGAAGGGCAGCAAGCAAGTAGGAGGCGGAGACCTACAGGAGAGGGCAGGGCAACAAGCTATGAGGAGGAGGTGGGGGAAGCTACAGGAGGGCGAGGCAGTGGGCAGCAGCGATCTACTGGTCCATGGATTTGTGCGCAGGGCTACCAGTTATGATATAAAATCTCTGGTTGATGCAAGGGTATAAATAACCTTTACTGCTCATGTTAGTGTTAACAGTGTGGTAACTCAAAAAATATGCTTTTGAAATTCAGTAATAATTATGATTCTAGTTATATTTACTTCTAATTAAGTGCCTCAACATTTGGGTACATATTATAACTAAGGGCTGTGCTAAATACTAGAAAAGATTTTATTTTTTTCTTCCTGAGTTATAAATTCCACAAAAAATGTCATGTCACTGACCTGCAGTTAAATACACATTTCATTTGAACTAAATTAATGTTTACTTTGAATTCCTCTGCAAGGTTTAAGATTCCTTAAGTACCTTGAAAATAGTTCAATAGTTTTGTCCCCATTATAAATTTACTTTCCTATGATATTTTGTTTGCTTTGATTAATGACTCTTGTTGGCATATAATCTCTGTGAAGGCAAAAGTCATGTTTATTCTGCTTACCAAAATACCCCCATTGGCCAGGTGCCTAGAACATAGCAGATCCACAATATACATATGTGTTGACTAAACAACGAATAATTCAAATTATGTACTCAAACTGTAATATCTTAGATTATAAAAGTTAATAAAGAGCATGAAATGTTCACAATTAGTATCATCTTCCTCCCACTCCATAAGGATTGTCAGTTATAAAGAACACAACTGACTGTAGAAGAAAATATTGAATATATTAAAGCCAAAAGATATTGTAATGTCCATATTCTAAAGCTCACTCACATTGCTCTTAAAAAGTTCTCTCCCATCAAGGCCTATGGGATCTTATTTGTACACAATACCAACTCCAGGCCTCTCTTTCCTAAGCAGAGATACAAAGAGAAAGAAATATAGTGAGAAAGAGATATTGCGTGACAGCAAAGGGAAAACAGACTGGTATAAAAACCATTTTACCCACACATCACTGAATTCCTGCACTTTGTGACATTCAAAGTACTAGGCAGAAATCACAGTCAACACACAGCCTGTTCAGGATGCTTTGTTTTAATTAAGCTGTCAGATTCCTCTAATCTGCACCAGTTCCAAACCAGCTGCTAGGCATGTTTGCTCCCTGGAATTTACCTAAAGGAGCTGAAAACATGCCCACAAGAAAACCTGCACACAGAGGTTTATAGCAGCTTTATTCTTAATGCCAAGTGTCTTTGATTATGCAAATGTATAAACTGTGACACATCCAAACAATGGAATATTTGGTGCTCAAAAGAAATGAGCTATCAAGCCATGAAAAGATGTAATGCATAGTATTCAGTGAAAGCAGCCAATCTAAAATGTTTACATAATATATGATTCTAACTATGACATTTTGGAAAAGACAAAACTATAGAGACGGTATAAAAGCTAAAAGTTCAGTGTTTGCCAGTGACTGTGGGAGTGGGGAGAAGGGATGAATAAACTGAGCACAGAGTATTTTTAAGGCAGTGAAAATACTCAAGGACAGTGAAAAATACTCTAGGGCAGTGAAAATACGCTATGTCAGCTATTTTCACTGGTATGTCACAAAAATTTTTTAAACATGCAATATTAAGTAAGGAACATTCACCTCTTTTCCCTTAGATTGTCAAATAAGAAAATGACAATAGCCAATAAAATATTAGCCATCTGGTGTGAATGAATCAAAATACCTTTTTTCTGTCAGATCAAAAAGTACTATATATTTTTTGGTGTGCTGCAGAATTCTAGTAATTAGTTTATGTGTGCCATGAGATGGAAAAGGTTGAAAATTGCTGCTCTATATACTACTATTACGTTGGACATATAACAGTATATATTTGTCCAAATCCACAGAACGTACTATACCAAGAGTGACTCTTAACAGTAAACTATAGACTTTGGGTGCTGTAATGTATCAGTGTAGTTCATCCTTCATTTAAAAATTCTCTGAAAAATTCTCTAAAAACATTCTGCTATTTCAGTGACATATATAGTGTGTTTTTAGAATGTCATGCATCAAAATGGTGATTTTTAAAAAGTATGTTTTTATTGATTTCAGAGAAAGAGGAAGAGAGAGAAACATTGATCCGCTCTCTCCTGCACACCCGCCACTGGGGATCAAGCCTATAAGCTGGGCATATGCCCTGACCCAGAATCTAACTGGCAACCTCTCGGCACTTGGAACAAAACTCAGCCTCTTGAGCCACACTGGCCAGAGCAAAATGTTGGTTTTTAAGTGTAGAAATTTAATAGTTCAGCAGCATATAAAAACATTTCAAAGGATATCTGCCCTATCATTCTATAAAACTGAAACCATCATAAACCAGTTTCTAACCTATGGATAGTTTCTCGCCCAGACCAGTATAGCTCAGGTGGTGGAGCATTGTCCTATGCACCAAAAGGTCACTGATTTGATTCCTATTCAAGGTACACGCCTGGGTTGCTAGTTCAATCCCAGTAGGGAGTGGACAGGAGGCAACTGATCTGTCCCTCTCCCTTCCTCTCACTCCAAAAAAAATTTTTTTAATTAAACCTATGGATATAATTTAAACTATTTATTTTTAACAATGGCATAAATTTCCATAGCAATGAAACACAACAAATTATCTGATTATTTCCTATTGAAGGGCCATTCAGTTTGTTTCCAGTTATTCTCAACTACAACCACTACTACAACAGCCGTCTTTTCACAACAATCCTTGCCTACTCGTGCTTTTGTTTCTAAAAGGCATTAAACTAACATTTAACGAGCACATAGTGTGCCAAGCACTGTAATACCTGATTTCCTCCTGCGAGCTACAGTATAAGTTGGGTACTATAATTATGCTATTTTACAGAAGAACACAGATGCTGTGATGCCAAGGATCTTTTCCTTTAGCCACTGACTATTTGCTCTCTCTTTTCAAAAACTGACCTTTCTGATCTTTTTTCTACTGGAACAACTATAGAGGTACTTTGCATGTTATGGATAGTAGGCTTTTTCTTCACATGTCAACAACTACCATTTTTATTTCTTTGTTGTCAAATTTTGTCTATAAGTTACCAATTCTGTAACTTTGCCATAAACAAAAATTCACATATAGTCAAATATCTTTTTTCTTTATAGCTTCTATATTTTCCCTCTTGTTTAAAACTATTTTCTCCAGTCCTAGATTTTACAATATTCTCTTAAATTTTCCTATATTTTATTGTTTCATTTTTATATTTAAACTAGGGGCCCGGTGCATGAAATTCATGCACTGGGGGGAGGGGGAGTTACTCAAATCAGCCTGCCCCTTCTCACATATTGGGAGCCCTCAGGGGGTGTCCTACTAACGGCTTAGGCCCACTGCCTGTTCCCCTTGGGGAGCAGGCCTAAGCTGCAGTCTGGCCTCCCTTTGTGGGAAGCGACCAGGCTAATCAGGGGAAGCCACCAGCCCCATCACCCCTGCTGCTGCAGCCAATGCCAGTCACCACAGACACCAAAGTGTTTTCATCAACATGGGACTCCATTCCCTTCACCATGAAGAAATGACAACTTTCTTGAGGCATTTTTGAGATGTGTCTTTCATAGGATATGACATTTCTTTCTTCCTTTTTTTTTTTTTATCCTCACCTGAGAATGTGTTTCCATTGATTTTTAGAGAATGTGGAAGAGAAGGGAAAAACAGAAACATCAAAGTGAGAGGAACATTTTGATTGGTTGCCTCCTGCATATGCCCTGACCTGGGATCGGGCCAGGGATGAGCTTGCAACCTAGATACATGCCCTTGGTCAGAATTGAACCCAGACCCTGCAGTCAGCAGAGTGAGGCATTATGCATTGCGCCAAACTGGCAAGGGCAGGGTATGACATTTCTTTCTTTTTTTTTTAACATATTTTATTTTTTTTACAGAGAAGAAGGGAAAGGGGTCGAGAGTTAGAAACATCGATGAGAGAGAAACATCAATCAGCTGCCTCCTGCACACCTCCTACTGGGGATGTGTCCGCAACCAAGGTACATGTCCTTGACCAGAATCGAACCCAGGACCCTTCAGTCTGTACACCAACGCTCTATCCACTGAGCCAAATCGTTCAGGGCAGATGTGACATTTCTTAGCCCTCCAGCAGTGGACCTTCATTCTTTTTCTCCAGGAGTGTGGTTGAAAAACCCTAGATCATTTTTAGGGATTATTATTACCCAAGTTACTAAGAATACTACCAGTGGCATACAGGGAGCTTAGCCAATGAGCGGTAAGAAAAGGTGTTTCCTCTGTAGTTCACTCTGATCACCGGCTCCACCCCTGCCCAGGCCTGTAACCTCTGGCCAAGGATGCAGGCCTGAGCAGGGGACCCCCAAGCCCTTCTGATCACCAGCTTCACAGAGCCCAGGCCTCTGCCATCGCCGGCTATGCCCTTGCCCCACTGGCAGCCTCTGGCCAAGGCTACAGGCCTGTGCAGGGGACCCCCAGACCCCTGCCATTGCAGGTTGTGCCCTTGCCCCTCTGATCGCTGGCTCTGTGGAACCCAGGCCCCTGCGATCTCCGGCCTTGCCCCTGCCCAGGCCTGAGGCCTCTGGCCCAGGCCTTATGCCTGGGTAGGACACCCTCATACCCCTTCGATCAATGGCTCTGCCCCTGCCTCCTCCAATCAACAGCTCCACCCTTGCCCATGCCTGAGGCCTCTCTGATCATCTGTTCCACCCTTCGGGGCCCCTGCATCCCCCGCCACCTGCCTGGCTAACAGGCCTGACCACTTCAGTGGCGGGGCTGAGCCAGACTGGGCACCGCCATCTTGTGGCTATGGGGGTGGCCATCTTTGTCACAGAGTAATGCCTACTTTGCATATTACTCTTTTATTAGATAGGATGTGGCTATGGGCTCCACCATCTTGTGGCCATGGGAGTGGCATCTTTGTCACAGAGTGATGCCTACTTTGCATATTACTCTTTTATTAGATAGGATCTTTATATGCCAATAAATAATTTTTATGTATTAGGTAGGAATGTAATGTTATTTGTCTCATATTAATTAAACTTTGTCAGTACCTATTATTAAATAAGTTGAATTTTCCAAGTAATTTGAAATATCACCTTTGTTACATATTGTGTTATTTTCTGAGCACTATTTTCACATCTATATCATTAATTGGCAAACCAGTTTAAAATATAAATTTATCATATACATATAGTTGCTTTCATGCCATAAAGGTCAAGACAAGAGACCATGTGGCCCACAAAGTTGAAAATATTTACTTGCTATCAGACCCTTTACAGAAAACGTTTGTTAGCCCCTGGCCTATATGTTAATTGTGAACCAGAGATTTTTCACATGACTTTGAAGTAAATTTTAATTTTGACTAATAGAAAATCCCTTTCACTGTCCTTTCTTGGTTATTTTTGGACATTCATTTATTCTTTACACAACGAAAAAGTTTAAAACTCTAATAGGGTTGAAATTGGTATATTAAATGGTGTTTATGTGATACTGCTTTGCCATCCAAGAACACAGTATGTTCAAGCCTTGTTTAAGGCCTTCCATAAGATTTTATTATTTTCTGCGTAAATTCACTATCATTCTTGTAAAATGTATCCCTAAGTAATATACAGTTTACTAGAGGCCCAATGCACATGCACCAGTGACGTCTGTTGGCCTGACCTGCAGGGATCAGGCTGAAACCGGCTCTCCAACATCCTCCGAGGGATCCCGGATTGCAAGAGGGCACAGGCCATGCTGAGGGACCCCACTGGTGAACGAATCTATGCACCAGGCCTCTCATATGCATATAAGATCTTTGGTTAATCTCTTCAACCCTCCCTGCTCCACCCTCCTCTCTGAGATTCATCAGTCTGTTCCATGTTTCCACGCCTGTGTGCTGAGTGTCTGCCGCCCAGTGGTCAGTGTGCATCACAGTACTGGTCAAACAGTCAAATGGTCGCTTAGACTTTTATATATAAACTTGAGGCCTGGTGCACAAAAATTTGTGCTCTCGGGGGGGTCTCTCAGCCCAGACTGTGCCCTCTCGCAGTCTGGGACCCCTCGGGGGATGTCCATCTGCTGGCTTAGACCTGAATCCCAGGGGATCGGGTCTAAGCTGGTAGTCAGACATCCCTTTGGCAGCCTGGGAGCCCTCTAAGGATGTCCACTTGCCAGCAGGGAGCAGGTCTAAGCTGCAGCTGGACATCCTTAGTGCTGTTGAGTAGGTGGGAGAGAATTCCACCACCACTGCTGTGCTGGCAGCTGGCAGCCTGGCTTGTGGCTGAGTAGTACTCCCCCTGTAGAGCACACTGACCACCAGGGGATAGCTCCTGCATCGAGTGTGTGCCCCCTGGTGGTCAGTGTGTGTCATAGTGACCAATCATTCCCAGTGGTTCTGCTGTTAGGGTCAATTTGCATATTACCCTTTTATTATGTAGGATAGAGGTCTGGTGCATGGGTGGGGGCCGGCTGGTTTGCCCTAAAGGGTGTCTTGGATCAAGGTGGGATTCCCACTGGGGTGCCTGGCCAGCTTGGGAGAGGTGCTGAGGCCTATTTTCAGGCTGGCCACACCCCCTTCAGGGAGAAGGGTCCTGCTGGAGTGCCTGGCCAGCCTGGGTGAGGTGCTGAGGACCGTTTTCAAGCTGACCATACCCCCTTCAGGGAGAGGGGTCTTGTTGGGGTGCCTGGCCAGCCTGGGTGAGTGGCTGATGGCTGTTTGCATGCTGGCCACAGCCCCTTCAGGGTAGGGGTCCCCACTGGTGTGCCTGGCCAGCCTGGGTGATGGCTGTTTTCAGGCTGGCCACACCCCCTTCAGGGTGGGGTGTCCTGCTGGGGTGCCTGTCCAGCCTGGGTGGGTGAGGGGCTGATGGCTGTTTGCAGGCTGGCCACACCCCCCAGCAACCCAAGCTCCCAGCGAAGCTGGCTGGAAGCAGGTATCTGGAATTTATTTATCTTCTATAATTGAAACTTTGTTGCCTTGAGCAGAAGCCACAGCCACCCAGGGCAGACAGGAAGCTTGGCTTCCTCCACCACCGGAGCAACCAAGCCTCCTGGTTGCTCTAACTTCGTGGCTTCGGGCAGCCATCTTGGTTGGGTTAATTTGCATATAGTCACTGTTTGGCTGGTGGGCATGGCTTGAGGAGTAGCAGAGTGACACCAATTTGCATGTTTCTCTTTTATTAGTGTATATAGATTTGTTTGGATAATGAATATGGTCTTTTGGTCATTTTCCATTCCTGGCTATTTATCAATAATATAGGAAAAAACTATTAATTTTAAAAAAATATTCATTATATATCATTTCCTTTTTCAACTAGAGACCTGATGCATAAAATTCATGCAAGAGTAGGCCTTCCTTCCCCCAGCTGCTGGCACCAACTTCCCACAGGCACCCAGGACCCAGGTTTCCCTCCAGATGCTGGCACCCAGGACCCAGGCTTCCCTCCAGCTGCTGGCACCCGGGACCCAGGCTTCCCTCTGGTTGCCAGCACCGGGACCTGGACTTCCCTCGTAAAGGGAGGCCCTGCCAACCCGCTGCAGCCCACTGGTCAGTGGCCTGGGTCTCCTTCTTTGGGGCAATCGTGGAGTCCCCCCCCAAATTGGTTCCCCCTTCAGCTGGTGGCCTGGGCCTCCCTCTGCGGGGTGATCATGGGGCAAAGGCCCTTATCAATTGCATCGCACCCGCCTTGGCTGGCCTGGCACCAGTGGGTGTCATAACGTGGTCCCAGATGGTCATCCGGATGGTCATTCCACTGTTCAGCCGTTTGGTCGATTTGCATATTAAGCTTTTATTATATAGGATTATTATATAGGATTCTTTTATTAATTCTCAACTGTTTACTTAAAGTCTCCTGAGTTTCACTGTACAAAGATGTCATCTAAAATATAAGTAACTATTTTTCTTTTCTACATTTACAATCATTTTTTAATTTTTCTAGTCTTACATCATTAACACTCCAGAAAAGTGTTGATAAATAATGGTGAGAGCAGACATCCCTATTTTGTTCCTGACCTGACTGCTGGTTATTTCAACAAACTCACTTCCCACAACCACACCCACCTTGTGCCTGTTACTCCATCAGGCCATGCATATTCCTGCCTTAGGTCTTTTGCACATGCAATTATTATCTTCCTCACCAGATACAGGCACACCTCGTTTTATTGCTCTTCTTTTTACTGTGCTTAACATATGTTGCATTTTTTTATATATAAATTGAAAGCAAGTCCCCGCACCAGCAGAAAGATTGAGACTTGCTTTCTTGTTGTGGTATGGAACTAAACTTGCAATGTCTCCAATGTGTACCTATATTTACATAGATTTCTTCTTTGTTTAAGTCAAATATCTTCTCAAAGAAAGCCATCTGAGTGGTTATCCCTGTATAACACAGCACTTCCCTATACCTTGCTATTCCTTTAAACTTCATCATTCTTCATAAAACTTATTATGACCTGACACAAATATGGTGATATAAAGATTTGCTGATTGTCTCCCCAATAGAAGGTAAAATATTGTCTGTTCTATTTGCAGTTATGCCCTCCATAGCTATACAGTGCTAGAAGATGCTCAATGAATACCTGAATAAGAAATAAACTGGATGAATAGTTCATTTTAATGAGCCTTTAGCACATCCTAGTTTGACATGATGTGTTCCATAGTATTTTAGTGAAGAGTCCTTGACATAGGATTACTGGTCAGGTGCCAGGCTCCCCTGAGGAGTTCACAGGCTCACGGGCAGCTTTGAGGTCCAAGTACTCACATTAGATCTCTCCACTGCTGGAATTTTGCCCTCCCATCATGCAGAGAGAAGAATAAAGTTCTGAAGCCTTAGGAGCCCAGGCTAGTTCCTACCTAAGTCAGAAGAGCACCTGAATCTCTGTACACATGCCTGCTATGGCTTGGGTCTGATCTGAAGAGAAGTGAGGCACCCCGACAGTGAGGCTGACCACGACAGACGTACAGTGCCCCACCCCAATTGTGCACAAAGAAAACACCATTTCAGGACAAGTCTGTAAGGTGTTCCCTACTTAACCCCCAAGTTCCTTCTTCTAGAAATTCTGAAGCTACTGTTTCAGGTGGTTGAATGGGATTTCTGAAGCACAGGTTTAGATGGCACCTACCCAGAATTCCATCATGAACTGGATTTCACTCCACTGTATGTAAAATACAATTTAATTTACAAAATTTGAACAGTTACTAAGAATTCTGGGAAAATAAGCCACACCAACGTGCACGACATGCTTAAATGTTTTTGAATACTGAAAACAAAGACTCTATAATAGGTCAAATAGACTAGTAGTTCACTAGTTTTTAGGTTTTATCAATCAATGCATTTTCCAAGCAATTCCAGAAATCATGAAAACAAAATTTAAATGTATATTTAAATCATATATTCTCACATGAAAATGGGAAAGGAGTTTGCTTATTTCTAATAGGAGTGCTTTCTTATCCATCTAGGCATTTCCCAAATTTTCCTGTAGGTCATTTTACATTATTCCTCTACTATTACACACTACATCTGGCGAGGGAAAATGTCTTACATTCGTTATTTATTGTACATTCCTTAAAATGCTGTTGCTGTTTGTTCAGAGAGTGCCCTATGTCATTCCAAAGAGCAGAATCACCACATGTGGCGGTTGGAAAAAGCAACCACTGTGTCATCCCACAATCAGACGAAAGACCATTTCCAACCCCCTACAGTGGGTTTCTTCAGTTGTTCACGAGAATAAAAAGCAAGGAAAGCTACGAGTCACAGACTTATTCTTATTAGATAGCAGTTCGACCATTAGTAGAGTGATTTATAATTTTCAAAGTCCTTCTCACATTATACTTTAGCTTGTTATCCTAAGTACAACACTTCTAGGCCCATAAACGCAAGATTTACTTCAAGGAGTTTTATGGTCATACACCTAAAACAAGGTTGCATTAACAACTGCAGATAGAGTTCAGGTTACTGAAGTTTATATGTTTACAGGGCACCCAAATATGGGAAGTGGAGTATTAATGAGTTAATAGGATTTTAAAAACGTAAGAGACATAGACTTCTAGGATACAAAAACTGAAGTTAAATTTATGTAAATTGGAACACAAATACTTTTTCGAGGATGAGCTTATTAGTATTTCATCCACTGGTTGGTTGGTTGGTTTGTTTGTTTGTTTGTTTGTTTGTTTAAGCAAAATTAAATTAAAAAGTGAGAACACCAAAGAGATTAAATAATCCTGATGCAATTTAAAATTTTGGTTAACTAGATGACTTTGAGGGGTCCACATGAATGTCCATAAGGAGAGTTCATGAAGGGATTTGAAGGATTTAAATGACTAAACCCTGCTTTATCTTGTGAAGTTCTTTAATGTTAAAATACAATGTACATGGAAAACATAAATACTACATTGCCTTTCCTCAAGAAATTAAAATTATTTATACAAACTAAACCAAACTTACATCTTTCATTTCACATAGACAATCTGGGATACATATTAAACACACTTTGAGCATTTTGTTTAATTTATTGTAGAAACCTGAAAAATCACCCTATCTATAGTAACTAATGTATCCAGATAAGTGTTAATTCACTCAAGAAACTCTTATTACCTTTTCTGTAATTGTTGTGACCTTTTTTTAAGACTAAGGACTAAGGGAAATTCTTAATTTTATAAAGTTAGGAAAGAAAACAGAGAAGAGTTTGACTCACTTGCCCAAGGTTATCCAGCAACCAGTGGAAACCCAGGCCTGAGATCCCCCACTATCCATGCCACCAAGCTCTGTGTACTAACCAGACCAGGCAGTTGGCCTTATAGTCAGGACAGAGCACTTCCTGGTAGCAAAATAAGGAAGGAGTATATCAGGTTATCCTTACAAAAGGCTAAAAGCAAGCCTAAAGGAAAAAAACAAAAGCTCCAGCTGGAAGTCTTTCTCAATCATTCTCTAAAACAAGTTAAGTGAGCCAAACAAATTCAACTTCTTACTGTATATTTCTGGTGAGTGACTTAAGGGAGACAATTGGTAAAATCAAGAAAAGGAGAACAGTCATGACTCACACCTACACATACTTGTCAACATACCATCCATGTACACCAACCATCTTCATTTGGATTACTGGGCCAAAAAGAGATTTAAATTGACCCTACTTGTGTAATCCTGGTTTGATAAAATGGCTAGCGGCTTTGGTCCAACAAGACGATACATGTTCTTTCTCAAGACTAATAGTCATGGAAGTTTCAACAAGCCTCCCTTCCCCAAGGATGGAACTGTTACAGACCACAATTTACTTGAGAGATTTTGGATTTTAACATCCTTTCCTTGTAACATAAGAACTCTCACTGAATGTATTTATATGCAACATATTATTGGACTAAATATCTCAGAGCAGCCACACATTTTAAAAATTACTTCATGGAAAAAAATAAATCAGACTATACAGTGGAATGTTGTTATCACAGTCACTAAAGAACTGTTTGTCCTAAAACAGACTCTACAAAAACTGTCAAAATCTACCAGCTACACAGCCTGAATTTATAGTAAGGTCAATATATATTTCAATAACTTAATATTTGGATTAAGAGTAAATAATACTCCATTTACAAAAATGTCATTGATAAATGGCTGAGATAACCTAATAAAGCATAGTTAACATTATCCTAGCAAAGGAAATGGCTAAGTAGGTGGTAATGGATAAAACAATGCTAGTAACAATATTAAGGTGTTTTTTAAAGTTTGTAACAACCTAGTTGTTTTGCCCCAAATGTTGACTCTATAAAAAATAAACAATGTGTGCAAATATGGAGAAAAGTAAAGTGCTGTATGTTGATATGAAGCAAAAATATTGATGAAATTTTTGTGAACTAAAAGTTTTGACAAAAGATACAGTGTTTCACAGATACAAAATATCCTCACAAGTTCATTAGGTGGTTGGTCAAAGGAGAAAAGTATCTAAATGCTCTCCTAAGAGAAGAATATTCACTCAAGTATTATTCCCAATATTATGCATTTTACTACACCCTATTCTGTAGTCGGTTGTTCCATAAAGGTGGGTTTTTTTTTTTCTGATTTATTATTTTTTTTAATATGGAAGCCTTCACAAATTTGTGTGTCATCCTTGCACAGGAGCCATGCTAATCTTCTCTGTATCATTCCAATTTTAGTATATGTGCTGCCAAAGCAAGCACTAAGGGTGCTTTTTTTGTGTGTGTTGTTTTTTGGGTTTTTTTTAACAGCAATTTATTTTGTAGGACACCACACACCCAATACCCTTTCTATTAGTTTTTATCTAAAACATCCCTGACATATGTAGCATCAACTTAACATATCCAATGACATGAAAACTCACTACCTTTTCAGGTATTCCAGATCTGAAACATAAATAGCTCTTCTTCTAGGTCATGACAGAGGTCAGGCCTGAGGAGAAAATAAGTCCAACTGAACATTTGACTAACTGACAATATCTCAACTATCATTTCCAGTTATTTGAAGTTAAAAGAGTCATTGGCCAATGAGAGTATGTCCAGAGAATATCAGTATGATGAGGAATTTGGAAAGCAAAAGATTTAGTAACAGTTGAAAAGATTGAATGGAATATTTAGCCTAGAGATGAGAAGACTACAATGAAGCTTGGAAGGTATCCAAATATTTAAAGACAAGTTTTATAGAAGTGGATACAAACACGGTCTTTTAAAAGAAAAAATCAGAATCAAAAGATAGAAGTTATAAAAAGCAAATTTCAGCTAAAACCTTCCTAACAACTAGAACTGCACATGAGAACTGGCTGCCTTATTTCAGAGGAAAGCTCTACTGGGAGCTTGATGACTGTCTGTCAACGTGTTACAACACAGTGCACAGGGAGCCGAACTCAGGGACTTCCAAAGTCTGTTCACTTTGATTACTTCTCTTTTTCCCTGTAGGATCTTGAGCAAAACAACCAATCTCTCTGCCTCTCAAGTTGTAAAACTATGGTAATACAGCAGCATTATAATTTTACTAGAGGCCTGGTACATGAAATTCGTGCATGCCGAGGGAATGGTCTCTCAGTCCGGCCTGCCCCCTCTTGCAATCCGGGACCATTGGCTCCTAACCACTCTGCCTGCCTGCTTTCCTGATCCTAACCACTCTGCTTTGCCTGCTCACATGCCTGGCTACCTGATCACCTCTAACTGCTTGCCTGCCTGCCTGATCCCCCCTAACCACTTGTCTGCCTGCCTGATTACCCCTAACCACTCTGCCTGCCTGATTCCCCTAACTGCTTGCCTGTCTGCCTGCCTGATCACCCCTAACCACTCATCTGCCTGCCTGATGGCCCCTAACCACTCTGCCTGCCTGATTCCCCTAACTGCTTGCCTGCCTGCCTGCCTGATCACCCACTAACCACTCGCCTGCCTGCCTGATCTCCCCTAACTGCTCACCTGCCTGCCTGATCACCCCTAACTATCTATGCCTGCCTGCCTGATCACCCCTAACTGCCTCTGCCTACCTACCTGATTGCCCCTAACCACTTCTTCCTCAGCCCCCACTGCTGCAGCTTCATCCAGAAGGACGTCCGAAATGATGTCTGGAAGGTCATTCGGCTGTCCAGTCTAATTAGCACATTATTATTATATTACAGACTAGGGGTCCGGTGCATGAAAATTCATGCACTGGGGGGAGGAGTCCCTCAGCCCGATCTGCCCCCTCTCACAGTCTGGGAGCCCTCAGGGGATGTCCTGATGGCTTAGGCCTGCTCTCCGCAGCCAATGAGGGGAAGGCACTGCCTCATCACTCCCTTGCTGTTGCTGCCACTGGCCTCCATCTGTGGGAGGCAACCCGGCGATCAGGGGAAGGCAACACCCCCCTCACACCTCTGCTTCTGCCACTGCCAGCTGTGCAGCTGCCTGAGCCTTGGCTCTCGCAGCCACCGCGTTTGCCTAAGCTTCAACCCAGCCCTCGTTGCCTGAGCCTCAGGCCCTGGGCAAGGGCAGCCCCTATCTGTGGCTTGCCTGAGCCTTGGGCTGGCCCTAGGCAGTGGCAGCCACCATCTGCGGCTTTCCTGAGCCTCAGGCAGCCACTGCTTCTTTGTCCGGAAGGACTCAGCATCAAGTTCCCATCCACCCAAGCACACCTCACTGAGCACGCAACCCCGACCACCCACGCATGCCTGTCACACACACAGCCTCCTGCTGATCAGTTGTTACGGTGTGATGGTGTGACGCTCATTAGCATATTAGCTCTTAATTATGTAGGATGGTGGCATAAAAGAGGAGGAAAATACCTTAGAGAAATAATAAAGCATTAAGCAGCCCTATGCCTGTGGCACATAGCAACTGGTTTAATTAAAATACATACAAAACAGAATGGTACTGAAGATCTTTATAATGTACAGGATGAAAGGATAAACCCTGCGAAAGCCTTTGGAGCCATTAGGGAAGAAAGAGCATAAAGGTCTCCTGAGCAGCACCCTAAGGGAATCACTATAACCTGAGAGTAGGGGTACAGGTTACCTATGATTCTAACTCCCAAAGAGAAGCTTAGCCACAGGAAAATCTGGCTTTAATTACTGTTTGTGAAATCTTTTCAACTGCCAATGTTTTCAGTCACATGGGAAGTGAGCATGTCAGGCTTGCTCTAAATTCCATTCTTCAAAAATAATCCTCTCTTCCCTAGAGACTAATTAAAAACAAAAATCCATATTCCCAACCATTTCCCTCTTGGTCAATGAGAAAGTAGACTCACTCTCAGATAAAAGGCTACTTAGCAGATAAGTCAAAACTCACCCCACCCTTTGGCACCACCTGCCTAACCTGCCCTAGAAGAGTGTAATCACACCGGAAGAGAACAAACACATCTCAAGTGATTCACAACAAGAAGATTAATAGTCCCAAGCCCCAGCACAGTGACTTTATATTGTTACTATACAATATGCCACACCTCAAAAGTCTCAATCTACAAAAATGTAGGATTAATCTCTCCCCATTTTTTCCTCCTGCCAATCCACTTACAGTTTGGAAAATGTCAGAGGGAGTTCATGCAAAATAGTATTGGTTCCATGATTAAAAGAACTAAAGAATAATAAGAGCCAAGAGAAAAGGGTCATTTTATTAGTTTCCAAATATGGCATGTGAATCAGAAATTAATAGAAAAATACCCTAACAAAAAATGGCTACATAATATTATTAGTAATGTGAATATAACTAAAGGAAAATTAATGATTAGAAGCAATGTACCTTGCAGCTTTTAGAGATAAACTCAGCAAGGAACTCATTTATTTAGCACTATAGGGGCTGAGTTATTCAACATATTTGAGAGTTCACTCCACTCATACCTTTAAGCAATAATATTGTATTTTAAACACAGTATAGAGAACAGAAATTAACCTATTCATGATGATGACAGGTAGAATTTGGAGCACCAATTATAATACCACTAGAGGCCCGATGCATGAAATTCGTGCGGGGGGGGGGGTCGTCTCTCAGCCTGGCCTGCACCCTCTCACAATCCAGGACTCCTGCCTGAATGATCACCCCTAACCACCTCTGCTTGCCTGCCTCATCACCCCTAACCACTCACCTGCTGTCTGATTGCACCTATCTCTGCTCCCCTGCCTGCCTGATCACCCTTAACCACTCTGCCTGCCTGCCTGCCTGATCGCCCCTAACCACTTGCCTGTCTGCCTGATCATATCTAACCACTCACCTGCCTGCCTGATCACCCATAACTACCTCTGTCTGCCTGCCTGATCACCTCTAACCGCCCTTGCCTGCCTGTCTGATCATCCCTAACTGCTCGCCTGCTTGCCTGATCACTGCTAACCGCCTCTGTCTCAGACCTCTCTACCAAAGTTTCATCAGGAAAGACGTCTAGAATGTCATTCGGCTGCCTGGTCTAATTAGCATATTATGTGTTTATTATTATAGAAGATGGGATCAAGGTAGATGTCTACCTTGTTTCTACATTAAATGGCTAAAAACTATTGTATTTTTTAAGAAAATACTTATGCACCTTTTATTATTTATTTTCTCATAGAGTGTCTTTTTCTTAGGTTATCAATATATCAGCTTTAGTCTTACCAATATCCTCATCTCTGTCAACATAACTTTTCCCCATCTTCTAATGTGTTGCTTCTAAATCTAATAATGTGAGATATGGCACTAAGTAAAGAAGTTTGTTAGAATTCTATGCAAAGCAAAAGTTGAAAAGACATGATTAAAGGCCTTGTAGACTCTCCTACAGAATTCGTGTTTGTGTACTTTTATACATGGGTTTTACGGCAGCGACTTCAGCTACTGAGAATCTGATTCTACCTGCTTCAATACTCAGCCACAACCTGAAAAAAATGAGATTCTAAGAAGCCTAATCTCTCATAAGCAGAAAGTTAATATGTTACAGAACAAGAAATATGTATTTTTTCATATCCACTTATATGCCATTACACATTCTAGTAGTTGTACATATACATTCTAGATACAGATACAAAAGGCAGGGTCTACTGAAAGAACTAGACCAGGACATTAAGGACAACATGAAGGGAAACCTTCTCTGAGTGAGCTGGGTATAAAGCGCCTGCCCTGCAAACACTGAGAAAACAATGCCAGTGCAGACTGGGAAGGCAGGTCAGAGAAAGCTTCCTGGAGGGAAATCCTGTAAACTGAGTGTTGAAAGACTACACAGATCTCGGGTCCATCCAGGAAGAAGGGGCAGAGGAGCCAGCATGTGCCAAGGAACTGCAATAACAAAGAACAGGGTGTTTTCTGGGAACCACAAACAATTTTGTATGGCTAGACTATCACATGTGTGGAGAAAATGGCCAAAAATGATACGAGATAGTAGACATGGGTCAGATAATGGAGGACCAAATACATAACAATAAGATTTTACATTTTGTCTTGAGGGCAATCCAAAGCCATCGGCAGAACTGAACTATAAGTGTAGGAATCCAGTTCTTCCATTTATAAAACATTACTTTGGCAAGAAAGAAAGGCTTAAAAGGAGCAAGAGGACACTATGTCCTAAGTAATCACTATGGCTTAAATAGGCAATGAGGATGGAAAGGAACAAATGGCTCAAGAGATTCTCCAGGTGGTCCAATGTAAATCAAAATGTGTTTAAACCTTTGGACCAGGGAACAGCATAGATAGTAGAAAGTTAAAACGGCATATGCCAGAGATGTTATAAAAAAAACCAAAACTATAAAACTTGGCTAATGGATGTCTGATCTACTCACAAAATTGGGTCAATAATTTACCATTTGAAAAAGAAGATAAAGCTAGCAAAAGAGCCCTAGCTGGTCTGGCTCAGGGGATAGAGCATGGGCCTACGGACTGAAAGGTCCAGTGATCCACTCCAGGCAAGAGCACATGCCCAGGTTGAGAGCTTGATCCCCAGAGTGGTGCGTGCAGAAAGCAGCTGATAAATGATTCTCTCTCATCATTGATATTTCTCTCTTTCTCCCTCTCCCTTCCTCTCTGAAATCAATAAAAAATATTTTTTTAAAAAGCTAGCAAAAGAAAAGTTTAAAGACACAAGCCATTTTACCAGAAATGTGAAAGATAAATCCTGTATAAAAACACATGGTAAATGAATAACTTCTAATAAAATCTGTATTATTTATTACAATATTTAATACTTATTATATTCCAAAATATAAAGGATCGTTTTCCTTTATTTCACACAACCTTTAATGTAGAAGGCATTATGTAGGCTATCCTCCCCAATCCTTCTCTTACAGTCTCTGCCAGGTGATCATCACATTTCTCCCGTTAATGAGGGTCTCATGACCACAAGAGGTCACTTATTTCATTTTTTGACAATCCAAACATATAAAAAGTCCTTTTATGGATACATCTGATATACAATCTTTTCTCTCTGACATAAAATATCTTCTCTACAACTCCACCAAGCATTTCCAAATACTATACCCAGGACTTTCACATCATGAATCTGTTTTGATATCTACAAGGCGATTCTTAAAGCACCTTTAAAAAATAAAAATAAATCAAGGAGTTAATTTCTTCTACATGAAACCAATAAGCAGATCTTTTTGTCCTTGCAATGACCCATAGTCAGTCAGGTGGGCTTTATTTATCACATGCAGGTATCTCTCCAGTGATGGCTGTTTCACTAAGCGCTCATTCACTCCTGTATAGAAGATCCATTATAACTACCCCTAAGTGACTTGTTTTTCTTGATTTACTGTCAAGAAGTAAGATTAATTTCGATGCCCAAAAATGATTTACCAACTGAGTCATCTAAAATTTGATTAACTCTACTGAGAGAATTTATTATTTGACAAAGCTGACTTTCCCTTCTGAATTGTGGTTATTTGGCATAAGAAGTATTAACCGGTATTCGGGCCATAAGTGCCAAATCCACTCACTCAAAAATACTATCTGTGCAGGAAATTCTGATACTTTTCTCAATAAGCCAGAAACCCATATAATGTACTTTCCATCTTTTACTTAATAATTCATTAAGTTTAAGATGGTGCTTAAGAAATGTCCCATTCAATGTCTATTATTATCCCTGTCATTTAACATTGTTCAGTGGTTCTTACCAAATAAGAATACAGACTAAGAGATAAAATTGGTCTCAGTTGGCGAATAAGATTACCAATTTAGAAATCTGAGAAAATCAACTAAAAAACTACTGAAATAGATAAGATTTTGTAAAATAACAATACATAGATGGAGATATATGAATCATCGTGCTTTCTATTAACAAATAAAAATATGTAATGGAGAAGTTTTCCAACTCAAAATGATGGACTGAACATATATGCTTTGTTTCCCTTGCTTTCTCAAGACAGGAAATTACTACAAAAGGGAAAAAACCCAGTACAGCCAAAGCATGTTAAGCTGGGGAGAGGCAGTGATTATTAGACAAAAGAGACTAAGATATTACAGGTCTCCTGTGAATGTGTGATAAAAATGTAGATAAGCAGAGGAAGCTAAAGCCCAGGCACATGAGGGGTGGGAAAGGGGGGTGCACAGGGGAAGAGGAAGCTAATCTCCCCAGAGACCCAAGATGAGCTCAGCAGCAGGTGTGGAAAGTGGGTATAAGAATTGGGAATGAAAACATGAAAATTAAATAAAGCAGCTGTACCAACTGTCCTACTTTCTCCAATAAAATATCTATGTAACCCTGATCCCAGAGACAATCTAGCCAAAGAAACTAGTTGCTGATAAAACCATTCAAATGGCCTACAAAGATAGGCCTATACCATGAGGACTGATATCAAAGAGGCAAGCCTGGCTCATCTGCACATCTAGAGGCAACCCCTCCTGCCTAAAGACAGACCTCTCTCTCATTCACTTACCCTAAAGCAGTGGTTCTCAGCCTTCCTAATGCCGCAACTTTTAATACAGTTCCTCATGTTGTGGTGACCCCCAACCATAAAATTATTTTCATTGCTACTTCAAAACTGTAATTTTGCTATTGTTATGAATCATAATGTAAATATCTGATATGCAGGATGTATTTAAGTGACCCCTGTAAAAGGGTCGTTCGACCCCAAAGGAATCGAGACTCACAGGTTGAGAACCGCTGCCCTAAAGCAAAGTCTCACCCATGTGCACAGATCTGCTCAATTTTTTCCATAATGAAATTGCCTACTGCAGACTTTACTGGAAAACTGCACCAGTCAGCTATCCAGAATAATCATCAAAAAGAAAAACTATTACAAAAGAAATAAACTATTGAAGAAACAGTAGTAATTTATAGAACAGAACTTTTAAAATTATTTTTCTTTTCTTTTATAATATATATAAGCATAATTTATGTTATATTCACATACCCAGAATAATTGGAGAGAACACAACACAAAAAAACCAGCATGCTACAAAAAGAACTAAGCATAAGAAAATAACATTTGTTTGCTGAAATTAAAATATTCAGAATAAGAATTAAAAAATAAAATAAAGAAAATGTCCCAAACATTGCAAGAACACAACTGGACAACAGCTAGCACAGAAAACAAGGAATCAATCTAGGTCTATTATTCAACTAATATGAGTGTGTTTTTCTAAATATACAAAAGGGAAAGGGTATGGTTATTTTTAAATCAGTAATACATTCCTAGAGGAAAGTCACACCTGTGGCATTTCACCATAAAAGGACCAAAATAAGCATGAAAGTTTCCAGAAAACCAAACAAAAATCACTTATAAAAGAATGAGAACCACACTGATATCAAATTGTTTTTACCCCATAAAGATAATGAGGCATTATCTTCAAAATCCTAAGTGAAAGTTACTGTGAAACTAGAATTCTAGATCTAGCCAAATATTAACCAAGTATGACTGTAAAATAAATACATGTTCTCCAAATAAAAGTGTTGAAAGTCTCCCTCATCCATACACCTTTCACTTGAAGAAGTTATGTACATCCCTCATCAAAATAAGGAAGGAAACCATGAAAGAGAAAGTAATAGGACCCAGAAATGTCTTTAAGAGTAAAATGGAGAAACATCCTTGAAGAATGTTGTGCAGCAGATTTAGAGAATGGTAATCAAAACTGGAACAGGGAGGGTTCCTGGGGGCTCAAAAAGAAGATTCCAGGTCATACATAGTATTAATCTTCAAGATATGTTAAAGACTGGTTGTGTTTTTTTCAAGGAGAAAAGGAAAAGTTATTAAAAACTCTAGAGAATCCAAAAGAACGCCAGACCCAAGAATGAAGCATCTGAAATGTGGCAAGATTTTATGGAATTGACGCACTATAAGAAAAGGAAACCCATTTGATCTAGATGCCAAGAACAACTCCTTGAAGGGGCTTATGGGCTGACACACTTTGCCTGCAATAAAAAATAAATGAAATTTTACACTCCCCCAGGCCATCTCAGTGATGAAAAGTATTTATTTTATCATAATAATATCAAGAGTGTCATTGATTTTTAACTTTTAGAATCAACCTGTAGAAAAAAAAAAATGGAGGATTTAAATGTGGTTATAGAACAAAATTTATTGTTATCAGTCTTGGCATTGTAAAAATAAATAACAGAAAATAGGAATAGGCAGGGGAAAAAAGGAGTGAAGATAGGGGTAGAGGGCATTAATGTCACTTTCTTACACAGTGAAAGGTTGAGACACACTGAGAAAAGTTAACAGAACAAGATAATAGATTTAAATAATTAAAAATCAAAAGGTAATCCATTAAAAGGAAGTAAAATAACATAACTCAAAATTGGGGAAATGATGTAGGGAAAGTAACAGGTAATGTAAGCACATTTTGAGACTTCATTATCAAAGTGGGAAATAAATGATGTTCAAATCTGATAAATGAAGATATATGTACAATGATACACAAAGAGGTATCACATATGTGCGCTGAGCTTCATATTCCTGAATAACCCAAAACTTTTTAAACATATTCTCCACATTTTCATAGTTACCCTAATTATTAATCCCACTTTCTCAAGGTAGAATGTAAAAAACTATGTTTTCCAGTCTCAATCATAGTTAAAATAAAGATGTGACCTAGGCTTTGTCAATCAAACCTAATTCAGCATTGAGTCACATGAGTGAATGGACTGGGCAAAGGGGAGTCCATTTTTTGGCACAGGTATGAAATGTTTTTATGGTCAAAGAAAGCAGCAACTGACTTAATCATATTGGCATATATGCAATTTGTTCCAGCATATTAGTGTTTCATGTAACTAAGAAACAATAAACAGCAAGGCATAACCTCAGAGCTGAATCTCAGAGAAATTCAGTTCCACAGACTATGCCTTTTGGCTCAGGCTGGCCCATCTGCTCCATTTCAAAAGTGTTTATTACATGGTTCTCCCCAACTTTTATGCATTTTGCTCTTAACTGTATAACTCAACAGGTTCAATCCTTCCTGACTCTAATTGCAAACTCTTACAAAGTTATATAACTTTTAAGTTGGTCTGCTCAACTTATTTTTTCCATAAATCCTGTTTGTTTTAGTGAGTATTTCTGTAGAATGAAGGACATTACAGAAATGAATAAATTGTGTTATAGCCAAAATAGCTGTACAATGTTTTACTTAGAGATATGAAAATAGCCTTCAGAAGAAATAGAGAAACGGTTAAAAGTGATTGTGTATAGGGAGTGAACCCCTTAGGGACAGGGATGAAAAATGTTGCTTTGCATTATAAGCTGTGCTAAACTATATGTGTTGTTGACATGTTCATGTAGTACTCTAATTTTTAAAATCTCTTCTACTGCCACACATAGAAAAGGGGAAAAACAGGAGGTGGAGAAGTATAATAACAATGATACTATTAACAATAACAACAAAAATACATGAAATATTAAAAAATAAACAAGATGTGGAACAGCTATGCAAGAAACTATCCTACATAATAAAGAGCTATGCAAACTGTCCACTTGGGAGTTTGATCGCAGGAAGTTCAATGGCTTACTATGACATACGCTGACCACCAGGGGGCGGCACAGAACAAAGGAAAGCCCCAAGGCAGCCAGAGAAGGGAGGCCCCAGCAGGCAGCCAGCAGCTCCAGGAAGAAAGGCCCTGGATCCGCCCTGATTGTCAGCCAGGCCTATGAACCCTACCCATGCACAAATTTTGTGCACTGGGCCTCTAGTATAACATAATCAAAGCTGTAAAAGAAAAAAGATAAATAGAAAGAAAACCAAGTTCGTGGAAAAAATAGCAACAGAAGTGGCAAGGAGTGTATAAGTTTGCAAAGGCATGACTGATAAAAGTGCTGAAATTTTGGAATAGATAAACTACAGAGGTAAAATGGTATACTTCCTAATTTCATTTTTCAAAAACCTTCGTAGACCACAGTTTCAATAAATTTTTAAGTTAAATTAAAACAGCTAGATACCACAAAACCACACTATTATAGAAAAGACAAGAAATTATTACCAATTATAGCAAAAATACCTACAATTTTGTAAGTGTAGTAAGTACCATTTAATGAGAAAGTAAGTTACATGACCATCAAAGTGAAGAACAGAAAGTCAACAAATGTAGATTTCTTACTTTACACTTAAAATGTTAAACTAGGAACACAAAGTACCTATAATCTTTTTTCATCATGAAATGAGGTAATGATTTCTTTCTTTTCACTGCTGTTGCTAATAGCAAAAGCACAAGTTTAAACAAAAGGAAATCTTGAGTAAAACTCAAATAATTTAAGTGTATAAGGGGACACATCAAAAAGAATTAGGAACAGAAAAAACATCATTATATAATTTAATCTTGCTTTCTCCAGTTCCGTGTAGAAGAAAAAAAGAGCCAAATGAAATGAAATATGAGAGTATAATTTACAAGGTGTGTACAGTATTTAGGAATATTATATATTTTTTTAAAGTGTTATACAGGTGGGCAACTGTGAAGATAAATTCCTGAAATGTTATAAAATATGTTGCAAGCTCAAATTTAGAAACATATCATCAGAAAATTAACAATAATTATTAAGGCATGAAGTTAATTAACTGCAAAATAACTATTCTGAGGCCCTGTTGTACTATGAAAATATCAGGGTTCAAGAACTTAAGATGTGAGACTGAACTGCAGTTCTGCCACTTATTAGCTGAGGGATGTAAGAGAAGTTCCTAATCTTTACAAGACTCAGTTTTCTCAACTCTAAAACAGGAGCAGTAATTCTTAGCACACAAGGCAACTGAATGGGTTAAACCAGAATACATACAATTGTAACAGAAAACGCTACCAAAAATAAACATGAACATAAAAAGTAGTACCCCTCCCCATAAATACATTTCTATTGCCAATATCTTTTTTACTTTCAAGTTATATTCAAATCACATCACAAATCAATTATTAAAAATCACATCTGAAAATTATTTACAAATTGTGTGCAAACTCTGCTTGAGAAGCTACATGCTTCTCAATAGAAGCAATAAAATAAAAAAGCAAAGGTTCTGGAGTCCAGCAATCCGGGTGGAGCCAGTTCTGTGAGCTGTGAGGCCTGGAACAATTACTCTACTTTCTCTAAACCTCAGTTTTCTCACCTATAATAAAAGACATGGATGTCTAATTCAAAGAACAGCTATGAACACTAAAAGACATGCATAAAACATGTCATTTAACTTTTTTTACTTACTATACATTATGCTAAGCTTTGATACATAAAATATATTACACAAAATTAGATCAGAACCCATTATTTTAATCTCCTTTGAAGCATATCTAAAACATAAGTCATAGCAAAAATAGACCAGGTGGCAGGAGTGACACACTCAGCTTAGTGTATTTTTTTTCTACAGGAATTATCAGTTTCTTCTTTAATTTCTTTCACTGAAAAACCAAATTACTATTACATAGTATTTCTGAAATTCAATTAAGATCATTCAACAAATATTTATGAGTATCTTCTACATATCAGACATCTTCATGATTTTTTGAGATACCGACATAACAATATACAATGCCCTGCCCTCATGGAATTCAGATGAACTGGCCAAAGGTCACCACACAGAGCAATAGTGTAGTAGTCACATCCCAAATACAGTGTCCGAGAATTTAAAACTTGTTCCAATTAGTACAACTAAATAGTTGTGGTCATGACAAAAATCCTATGGGAACAATGACTTGGCAAAAGTGGAACCAGGTTCCTAGCTGTCAGCTTCCCTCATTTGGGGCAGGGCAACTATCTATCAGACAGGACGACATTGCTGTCTGCCTGCTGTTTCAGCAAAGTCAACCTGCATCCAAAAGAACCCCAAACTAAAAGAGGCTTATTTTCATTACTCCTAAAAAAAATAACTAATAAAAGTGTTTCATTTTACCCCAGATAATATTAAGTCTAAAAGGAATTTTGACTCATTTTTTAATAGGCTTTCACTATTAGAAGCTTATTATAATCATGAGTAAAGTACACAATTTTTAACATACAATTTAAAGTAACTTTACTTTTAGTTTTCCATCAGAAAACTATAAACTATTCTCAACAATTAAACACATGTTAAATCAGTAATAATTTTAAAACCAAATATACTTGTATTGTCAAAGAGACATAATTTTCACTTCACCATATTCTTTAACTACGTATTTTTACTAAAAGCTTATTTAGAGGAGGACAGAGAGCAGAGATTTCCAATTTGTTTTTAGTCCAATAAGTAATCAGTTATTCTGATATATACATTAAAGAAAACATTTAGATTATATTATAATATATACTCTAGAACTTCAGAACTGTAACATAAAATATGCTTAATTTACATTGACACAGCCAGACCCCACTATGGAAAACTGGTGATATTAGCCATGAAACTTGGCTTAAGAGAGGCCTCTAGTGGTTGTCTGTAGTTATTAGCTCCCCTTCCCACCACCAACCTCCACCTTCTGATAAAGCTCTTATTTTTACTCTTCCAGTCATTCTCTCTTCTTTCCCTCACCAATTAAAAACCTTAAGCAAAATAGCTAGTATTTTATCATTGAATGTATATAACTTGTGGCATTAAATCATATGGATTTTCTAAAGGTAAATTCTCCAACTTCCCCATAAAACCAATTTAGAGAATTCAGTAAAATACAGACCCTAAACATTACCTTCCTAGTGTTAGCAATCTTAATAAAAATGCAATCTATGGTAGTCTAAAAAAAAAACAAAACCTATGAAAATAAAAAACAAACTCAAAGCCTACAAATTAGAATGAAGACATAAAATGCAACATGTTTTTATGTTTACCTTCAGTGGTACTACCGGTCTTCTAAACATGTTTTGCACTATTCACAAACACTTAACACTAACACTAGATGCAAATCCAAGTCTAAACTTGGATCACTCTATATAAATGATTACCCACATTCAGATGACTATGGGATAACTCTTTTCCAGTTGCACTCCTGCAATATCCCTTTCCTTTATTTGTGAAGGCCACTCAGCTTCCAGAACCACCACACACCCACCCTACCTTGCTAGCCTTAGGGACTGCCTTATCTTCATCCAGGGCTCCAAAGAAGTCTTTCGAAGCAAGAATGGAAATAGCCTGGGTGCAAGGGTAGAAGGATGCTAAATCTAGGAATGCTGAACCCTCACTCTCAACTATCTTCACTCCCTCATGCCACAGTGAATCACTCCCAGCCTTGTCCCACACTGAGCTATTGCTGAGGTCCTGCTCCAGTGATAGCCTACCCCACAAATACTCTGAGGCAACGGATACCTCAATATGTAGGCAAAGAACAACGATTTGCATGTATGGGCACAGCATCTTTTGCAACATGACTTAGGTTTAAAAGACGAAGAAGAGAAACAAGAGGGCAAGGTGGAGAGAAGAGTGGAGGGAGTAGAGAGAAGATCCTTTCCATGACATTTCCTTTGTTCAAAAATTGAAAAGAGAAGAAAAAAAAACATCTCCCAAGTACCTCAAAAAGAAATAGATTATTCATGGGTGACAGCTTTGAGACACTATCTTGTACCACAGATATTGAAAGAGATAAAAATCCTATTAAGAAGCACTACATAATAGTGATGAATGAAAAAGTCACAGGTCACTCTTGGGACCAGCAAGAAGGCCAAAAGGAACAGGCCCAAGCTGACCTCTTCCAGCTCTAAATTCCATGACAATGGCCCACCTGCAGTGCAGACAAGGAAATGAGAGGAGAAAGGTTCTGGAAATTGTTATCATAGGTTTGAAGGGTAAAGCATTTGTTCTTGATTCATAAGAAAATATTACAGTCCCTTGTTGGCCAATGTAGGTGTCTCAGTTATAAAGGCTGGCCATCTAGATTCCATGCACAGCTCGCAATAAGGTGACAGCAATAAGTTAGATAAAATTTAAATTTAAAAATGCTTAAAACCACAAAAATTATGCACAGAAATGTACCAAAGAAGTAAATGTAAATGTCTTACTACAGTATAACAATCCATGTTCGTTTGGATTATTTTTAAAAGATAAAATTACTGGCATATGCAAAAGGTTCTGGAAATATTGACATCCAAAAGGTTAAAAAGTATTTAAAGCTGCACACAAGAATAGTAACTCTCACTATGCAGAAAATGGAATTAGAAGAACTTCTAAAAATTATAGATAACTGAAGTTTACTGTAGCCTTTTAGAATAGATAAATTGGCCCTATTCTAATGAAAATTCAAATTTACATATCATTATGAAAAATGGACAACTTAAACAAAATAAAAACGTAAGGTCAAACTAAAAAAACTTTTAAATGTTTCAACTTAGAATACATTAGGGGGGTTATTCAGAGCAATATTCTGAAGTTACTTTTTAAACCTTTGTATATGTACCAAGAATTTAAAAAGCTCTGAAACATTTTAATAACATAAGTTTTCATAACATATTCTCAAGCTTTTCTCTTGCTGATATTCATAATAATTTTTCAGCATTGTTTCAGATACTGAGAATTCAGTAGTGATCTAAAAGACAAAAATCCCTGCCCTCAAAGAACTCATCTTCTAATAGGGTAAGAAAGATCAACAATATAAATAATAACATACTATGACAGATGGTGTTCATCTCGCTAGAGAAAAAGAAAGAAGCAAAAGTGGGTCCCAATAAGAGGGATGGGATTCCATATAAATAAACTGATCAGGGAATACCTCAATGGCAAAATGGTTTTTGAGCAGTGACCTAACAGAGTCAACCAAGAGCACTTCCAGAAGGGTGGATGGGGGGCTGTGAAATATGGTTAGGTCAGGTGAAGCACTGTAGGAATTTGACTTTCCCATTGGGTTTAATGAGAAACCATTGAGGCCTTTCAAAGACTAAAAGAGATGTGATGTTGATCCACTTTTGAAAGGATCAACTATGCCTCTGGCACTGAAAGGTTAGAAGTGCAGACAGTAGATAGGAGGCTCTGGCCACAAGCCAGGTGAGAAAGGCAAGTGATGTGGACCAGGATCAGAGGTAATAGCAGTGGAAGTGGCCCGATTCTGGACATACTGTGTATACAATTCCCGACAATCTGTTTTGGAATGAATGTGGGAAGGCAGAGCCTCAGGGAAAGAAAGAAAACAAGGACTCCAAGGTGGAAAGGCAAACTCTTATTTATTTCAGTAATTAGCCTAATTTAATCTTCAATTAAAGTGTAAGCACGTCAAAACTGTATCAATTTTCTCTATAAACATGTGAATATCAGCTTGTAAAATGTCTTTTGGTTTTTTGTGGGGGTTTTTTGCAGCGTTGTATGTAGTTGATTCGAAGTTGCATGATTCTTGAAATCCTAAATTTCTTTCACAGCCTGTCATCCTACTGCCAAAATCAAGTTCTTATTTTCCAGAGGTAGCTTCTTTGGATTTCTACTCATTTAAAAATATGTATTTCAATCTAGGCAGCACCTCAAGACCTAACTTGTCACTTTGTTAACATTGTAGTTCACTTTTTAACTCATTTTTTATTATGGTCTGTGTCTCAGCAGTAAAGCCCATTCAAGCCTATAACTCTTAACCATTATTTTTGCTCCAACTGTGGAAGGGAAGCCCCATTTGTGAGCTCCTATTTTGCATCATTAGGACAGCTGAGCTGGGTTATGAAAAATGGAACAAGGGGCATGGACAGAGCTAAATGACAAAAGAAACCCTTCCAGGTCAGAGTGCACCAAGCCACTCCTAGAACCTATAAAAAGGCTCACTAGAATAGGAAGCTAAGAAAATTAATTAACTAATCAACAGGAGCATGGAAACATGGTTCTTTTCTTTCTTACTTTTCTACAACAATATACAAAAAAGAGCACAAAATGAATGTTCTGCTCAATTTTCAACAATGGAACCTATGTAATCAGCACTTAGAATAAGAAACTTATTAGCATCCATACCCCTCCTTCATACCCTCTTCCAACTTTTAAGCACCATATTAACCACTAACCTGGCACCTAACACAATAGATTAGTCTCTTTCACATCGACGTTTCTCTCTCTCTGTCTCACCCACTTCCTTCCATTCTCTCTAAACATCAATGGAAAAATATCCTCATGTGAGGATTACAATAAATAAATAAATAAATAAATAAATAAATAAATAAATAAATCTACTCTATGCTATACTTTTATAGCAGGAGTAACTGCAGATTATTTTCATGTAACTAACCTATGAAACAGCCTGTAAAGCTATGATAATGCCAAAGTTCTTTAAAATAGTGAATGTAAAATACCCTAAGATCATAGGACTTATTTGCTATCGCAATAAATCAAAAAAAGAAGAATACATGCAATGTCACCCAAGCTTTAGTAGATAAAACCATCACAAAAGAGCTTAACCTTACTTACATACCAATAAAGGAGTAGATGATACTGGTTACAGCCCAGTAAATGAGAACTAAACTATACCCTTGAGAATGGACTATGTGAATCATATGATTAGTAAGCAACAAGATTAATTTAATCATGCCAAAGTTTAAGAGAAAGCTTAGATAGAAAACTATAGATTAGAGCAGCCAGAATACCACAACATAACACTCAAACTGTGATCCATGGTATTAAGGCTATATAAAGAGTTAGTTTTTTTAAAATAATCCATCTCCATTTCTTTTGGAGAAGAAACAAAAGAAAATTTAGCCAAACTATTTCTGACTATATTAAACCTAACTTATTCAATTATAACTAATCAGAAGTTAAAAACTCAGATGACCTTCCTGTGTTTATTTACACTACTCCATTACTCACACAATTCAACCCAAGCTGGCCATATGAAGGACACAGTTATACAGTATTTTCAAATCAACATAGAGAACTAGGGGAAGAAAAACACCTAAGTAATTTTTTTTCTTGAGTGTTTGGCTTACTATATAGCATACAGTTCTTTCATGGTATAAATTTTTAAAATTTTAAATCAGTCCGAAATGCTCACAATGCTCAAAATTTGAAAACAATTCTTTGCAAATATTCAACAAATTTTGCCCAAGATTTTAAGGAAATGACATTCTATAGTCTCACCCTGCAAACTGTATCTACATCCCAAGGTAGTATAGTCCTCAGATCAATGACTTCACAAGACACTCCAAGCTTTTCTTGAGCCATGGAAGCCACCTCTCGGATCACATGAACCTGAAATAAGGAGAAAAATATGTAGAGAATGAATACAGAAATTCAGGCCTAAAACATTAGTTGAGTTCTGACATCATTAATAGAAGTACTAGTTAAAGTCGGAGGAATTGATCTTCAAGGAGAATTAATAAATTTGTTTTAGACATGTTGAACTCAATATTCCACCAAAATAAAATACAAATGTCTAGAAAACAGGTGGAAAGAGGTTCCTAGAGAAAGTGAGAGCAGTCATTACTAGAGATACCAGTTCCAAAGACATCAGTCACAGAGGTCAAGTCACAGGAGTAAATGGGGTTTCTAGGGAAAGCATTTAAGGGAAGAGTCAAAAGCAGAATCATGGAACCTTGCAGATGACCAACAAGTAAGGGGAAAACAGATGAAAGGAGCTCAAAAACAAAACAACAACAAAAGCAAGAAACAGAAAGAAAATAAGGAGACGGTGTATTCCAGAAGCTAAATAAGAGAGTAGCAAGTGTCATATATCATATCATAGAAATATGAGATAGAGTTAGAATTAACAATTAGAAGGTTAGTAAGTAGTGTTAGTAGAAATATTTAGTGACTTAGTGGGAACAGAATTCATAAGGTGCAAAATCATAAGGAAGTTAACAAGTTAAATACTTGGGGAGAAATTGTTTAACTAATCAGAAGTTAAAAACTCAGATGACCTTCCTGTGTCAAAGAAAGCAATCAAAGAAAAGAGGAAGCTATACTAGTATTGAAAAGAAAAGGAGGATGAAAAAATGTACTTTTTAGATAATGAAGAGATACATACCTTTTTAATAAAATGAACATGGAAAGAAGAAACTGAAGATGAGGAGAGAGAGGGACCAATTGGTCTATCGCAGTACTAGAAAAAGGGGGAGATACAATCTGAAACGGCTTTGGGCAGGTAGCTATGACAGATACCCCCCCCCCCCCTTGAAGACAAAGAAAACAGGAAAGGACTGAAAGAAGTGATAGGTGTGAAGGGAAAGCAAGTAATGGAAGTTACGATCGAATACATCCTAACTTCCCTATTTAAAAGGGAACCAAGGCCTGGCAGGTGTGGCTCAGTGGTTGAGCATCAAACCATGAACCAGGAGATCTTGGTTTGATTCCAGGTCAGGGCACATGCAGGGTTGGAAACTCAATCCCCAGAAGAGGGCATGCAGGAGGCAACCAATCAATGATTCTCTGTCATCATTGATGTTTCTATCCTTCTCTCTCTTTCCCTTCTTCTCTCTGAAATCAATAAAAAACATATTTTTTTTTAAAAGAGAGAGACAGAGAGACAAGGACACATGTTGAGAGTGACAGGGATGTGGATAAAAAGGTTTCCCACTGGAGGCAAGAAACCATGAGGACTGTAGCTATCCAAGCCAAAAATCAAGTGGAGAAGAGAGGAGGAGGTTGTGATACTGCAAATGATTTGCATTATCTTCTTTATACTACCATATTAAAGTCTAAAATAAACAGATATTTCCTTTACACAGAAAAATAATAAAAACTGAGCACTCCTTAAAAGGTGATTAAGAAATGTAAGAGAGAGATGTCTATGACCAGAGAAAGAGCTCTGAGCTTAAATGCTTGGAGATAGAGCAATGAGACAACAAGCACTGGGGAAAGTGGGTACAGATTATGGTGAGGTTTACTGGAAAAGAGAATGACATGGAATTCTGAGGCTGGACCAGTGAATGCTCCACATGGTCAGCAAAGTAACCATGATAGATGGCAGCAGATGATATGAAAAAGAAAATAGCAAAGTGTAGCAACAAGTAGTGAGCAGGTAAAATGTACTTCAAAAGAAACAAGTGTTTTAATTAATACATTTTTGTAAACTCAACCTATTTTTAATGGCTTCACAATCCTATATTTAAAAAGCCTAATAGGCTAAGTGGTCTGTTCAACCACTCAAAGCGTAATATGCTAATGATATGCTAAGGCTGCTCAACCGCTCACTATGACGTGCACTGACCACCAAGAGGCAGAGAGTCGACTGGTCAACCAGTCGCTATAATGTACACTGACCAGCAGGGGGCAGATGCTCTAACCGGTAGGTTAGCTTGCTGCTAGGGTCTGGCTGATCAGGACTGAGCCAGACAGACTAGACACACATGGAGCCATCCTGTGGTCCTTCCCCGGCTGGCCAACCTCCCCCGTCTCTCCCTGGCCATGATTGTGCATCGGTGGAGTCCCTCTGCCTGGCCTGCACCCTCTTGCAACCCAAGACCACTCAGGAGACGTCGGAGAGCCAGTTTCAGCCTGATCCTGCAGGCCAGGTCAAGGGACCCCACTGGTGCATGAATTCGTGCACCAGGCCTCTAGTATGCACATATATTTTAATGACTGAATAAGCACCTGACCTTTCATCAAACATCAGTACCAGCAACAAGTCAAATTTGACATAAGGAAAGCACTGTTTTTATTTCTTCTTAGAATCAGGATTAAAAGTAAGCACTTCCAAGCACATGAACCTTACCAGGTGGTATAAATGTTACTCACCTGAGTGCCCCAGGCAACTAGAGTAACATCACTGCCTTCCTGTATGACCTCGGCCTGGGACAGGGGGATGTTGTACGGTTCCACAGGAACCTGTTCCACTGAATATGAAACAAGGGGGAAAATGAAAGGTTAATTAGTTTCTCTTGTGTGACATTTATACATAAAAGACTATAAGAAACTCATTGTGGCAAAGCTTTATTTATTCTTCCATAAATGTCAGGTTACTTATAACAGAAATGGCATTTATCATACAGCTTCACGATATGACTATACAGATGAAAAATACAATATAAATGTATGAAATATATCAGCTATCCTGGAATAGAAAAAGCACATTAAGTAAAAACTAAGACAATAAAGCGTAAGCTTTACAAAATAATAATGTATCAAACTGTAACATACTAATGTAAGATGTTAGTAGCAGGGAAAACCGGGTATGGGATATATGGGAACTCTGTACTACATATTTTTTTTATAAATCTAAAACTGTTCTGAACAATAAAGCTAAAATTTTTTTTAATATATCTGCTAAAACTTTATTGGACTAAATTAAGTTCCCAGACACATTTTCTATCAAGGAGCAAATTTATAAAAGTTTGGGGGGAGGGATAAAACCACATATTATATTTTTACACTTTACAATTATGAACACTTTGTCAACCTGACAACACCTTAATTTTCAAGACTGAATCCTGTGATACTCAAAGAGAGAAACTGAATCAGCTCCACCAGGCCAAAATGAAGAATAGCCACTGGCACCCCAGAGAAAACCATTTAATGATTTCTCTGCCCAACCAAGAACAAGCAATAGAGAGTTGACTGAATTCGAGAGAAAATCATAAGGCAAATTTCTCAAAATGAAATTAAGTAATAAGTTAACAAAATTACTCAATTATATTTGGAGGCCTTCCTGAATTCCTATGTGAGAGCATTACAGTGGAACTTGTAGGAGGGAAAGTGTGGAAAAATCTCTTTTGTTCATTTTTTCCCATGGTCATATTATCATTGCTATATACTTTTCTTTTTATTTAAGGAGCACTAAAGAATAAAGTAAAAAGTTCTCTCTGCAACACAGTTAGCCCTTCCAAATCCATTGGGTAAAAGTAATCAATGCCAATAATTTCCTGGGTGTCTGCAGTGGACAGCTTTTTCTCTGTGACATTCAAGTTTCTTAATCTTATTGCTACAATTTGGGAAATGCCCCATCTTATGAGGTAGAACCCTTTCCCGACAAAAGTGAAGTCCATGTATTCAGTTTCTCAGCTTCTCTTGTGGCTAGGGCACAAAACATGGGCTCTGCCAATCGAATGCACCCATGTAAAACTCTGAATTGGAAACTGATAACACACGGGAACAGCAAGTGTCTGGAATTCCAGAGTACTAGTAACAGTGAAGGCAGACCTGTTATCCACGGTCAGAGTACTCATGATTCAGACTGCAGTTCTTAGTCCACTGACAACTGTTGGAGAATATTTGCAGAGCCAACTATGCAGTGGAATTGGGAGCATTACTTCTAGATACATATACAGCCTCTAAGCCAGATTCTCAGGTACATACAAAGACATATGTAAATTTTTTCTTTTTACAGAATCACATCGTATATGCTGTTAAGAACTCTTCTACACATTAAGAACCCTTCTATAATCTCTTTTTTCCCCCACTCTTAGCAATATAACTTGACTGTGTTTTCAGGTCAAAATTAAAGGTTTTTTAAAAATCATATTTATAAGTAAAAACTATCCAATTCAATGGTGCTGTTATCAGTGATGTGGCAGAAAATTTTATTTCTTTTATTTTTGTATATTTTCAATCCAATCACATTTCTATAACCGGTGTTAGAGAGAGACCATATATTTTCAATCATCAATATACTATATAATAAAAGGCTAATATGCAAATAGACCAAGAGGGGGAACAACTGAACAACCAGACAACCAATCACTATGACATGCACTGACCACCAGGGGGTGCACAGAACATGGCAAGCATCAGCAGCAGGCAGCAGAGTGTAGAACATGGCGGGCATTGGCTTTAGCGGGAAGGTGAGCAAGGGCACCAGACCATGGCAGGGAAATAGTTGTTGTCATCGAGGAGAGCCTCTGGTGGTTACTGAAAATTCTTTGCTCCCACACATCGTGATCCCACCCAGAGCTCACACCAGCCCCGCTTGCACCCGCAGCCAGGGCAGAGCTGTCACTCTCACCCGCTGCCGGCACCTGGCGCCAGCCCCAATCATTTGGCGCTGTCAGTGGGTGCAAACAGCAGCTGCCAGCCCCAATCGCCCCTGAGGGCTTCTCACTTCCCTCTGATCCAGAAGGGTGATCAGGGCAGCAGTTGCCACTTGCACCTGGTGACAGCACCAGCCCCAATCGCTCCACACTGTTAACGGGTACGAGTGGGGCCAGCACCATCAGCACGTGGGGGTGGTGGTGGCGGCAGGAGCAGAGCTGCTGGCAGATAGGGGACCAGGGGCCACAACAGGAAGGGTCGAGAAGAGGCATGAAGGATGGGCCAAGACCTGCCCCTGTGTCCACCACAACCTCGCGGCCACAGTTCCTTTCAAGATGTACCAAGTCATGTACTAGGCTCCTAGTCTATATATATAAAAGCTTAAGTGACCATTCAACTGGTCAACCAGTCACTATGATGCACACTGACCACCAGGGGGCAGACGCTCAACACAGAAGCTGCCCCTGGTGGTCAAAGGGCACCCACAGGGGGAGTGCCGCTCAGCTGACCGATGGGTGCCAGACACTGCGCTCATAGCTGGCGAGCACCACTGTGGCAGGGTGTGAGCCTCTCCCATAGACATTCCCCCTGCGCACCCCTCCCCCATCTAGATCAGGACTGGCATTTGGACTGACTGGGCGCAAGCCCGTGGCCACTTGTCGGTCATGGGTGCACAAGTATCACTCTAGGATGGGCACACGGAGACTGCAGCAGAGCGGCAGCAAGCCTACTGAGTGGCGGCAGCAGGCGCAGTGGGGCCAGGATGAGCAGGCACCGTAGGCGGCATTGGACTTCTGGTTTGGGCCCTATCCCCATAGGCCACGCCGAAGGACCCCGTTGGTGCACAAATCTGTGCACCCGGCCTCTAGTGTTTCAATAAAATAACAAAATGGTAAAACCTATAAAACTACTTTTGTAAGTAAACCTCAAAATAGATGACAGTTAAGCTAACTATCCTATGAGATAAGCTGTGTTAGAAAGTATAAGCACTAAAGGCTTATTTTAAAGTTTTTGTACAGCACACAAATTATGTTGAGTCAGATACTTCCACTCTACACCAGAGGTGGGCATCCCATAGCATGTAATTTTTTGTAAACAATGTTTTCCAATAAAATACAGTCACACACATTTATTTCATATTGTCTATGGCTGTCTGCCCTACAATAGCAGAGCTGAGCAGTTGCAAGAGACAGCATGGCCTGCAAGCCTAAAATATTACTGTCTATCCCTTTACCAACCTCAATTCTAAGCAATGCTTTCAGAGGTTAATTCCAGCCTGTCCTTCCAGCCCATACACTGACAGCTTAAATACCATATTAGATGGATTGATAGAACAATGGCTATATGGATGGCTGGATAATGCATGTGTGGATGACTGGATGAATAGACAGACAAAAGAAGAGAGAAACAGGAAGACAGGTATATTCAACTGTAGTCTATTCTACATGGCAGTTCTCAGTGGCTAAATCAAAGTGAGGATCAAGAACAACATGATGACATCTGGCAAAGATGCCAAAGGTAGCACGCAGGCTCTCTGACAACATCAAGTCTTTCCCAGAAGCAAGATCTGCAAGCCAATAGACAAGGCTTGAAACCAGTACACACACTGTCTTACTGCTAAATCAGTGGCCACCATTCAGAAGTCCTGTCTTTCTTGCCTTGTAAATTGCCAGTTGGTGATTAGCAAATCCCTGAAACACACAACTCTAAGGGCTGGCACACTGAAAAAAGTGTGTGAACCTCCTCTGGAAAGTTCCAATGAGAGACTGTTTCAAAGTATCAAATTACCCAAAATAGTAAGACCTCATTACTTTATCAATTAAGTAAGGAACAAAATGGCAAGCAAAGTTTAATCCTCCATCAAGAAAATATCATGCAGAGAACTAGAACCATTAAGCATCTTCTATAAAAAAAAATTTCTTAAATTTTGCATAAATTTAATCCTGAGAGAATGTTAATGTGTTCATTTACTTAAAACTTCACAAACAGGCAACCTAGAGAGCAAGCTATAATTCACAGGTACTTTTTAGTTACATTCATTTAAAAGATGTTTATTCTAAAAGAAAGTTATTATTTCAAATCAACCTTCTTGCATTCCTACCCTATGGCAATGTGCTTTCTGAAAGAGAGCAGGTAAGAGGAGTTAGACGTGAGGAGCACCCTATACAATCATATTACAGATTCCTGCTTCACAGCAGTGGTACAGAGACCACTCCTTTTTACCACATACTGATTACATTTTGGTCCATGAACTAATGAGTGGCCCACAGAGAAATCCTTCAGCATCAGGTATATGTTGACAAAAATGTAACTTAGAAAATAAGATACGAGCACTGGCCAGGTAGCTCAGCTGATTAGAGCACCGTCCTGATACACCAGTTGTAGATTCTATCCTCAGTCAGGCTACACACGAAGAATCAACCAATGAATGCATAACTAAGTGGGACAACAAAATGATGTATCTGTCTCTTTCTCTCTAAGAAAAATTCTTTCCAAGGCCAAAATAAAAGAAATGCAAGTTTCTGCTCAACTATCAGACAAGATAGCTTTTCATGTATTTTGTAAGTTCCATATATATGCTCTCTCTGTAATTGCAAATGCACTTATGAATTCATATTAGTTATATACTTATATACTGTACATGGTATTAGTTAGTTCATGCCTAGTCCCATTTTATTTACCATCCTCCTTTTTCCTTCATGTTTTCTTCTAAATTACTGTATTGCTTTTGACATCTTAAAAATTACTGTATTGTTTTTGACACATTTTTAAAATAAGAGCGTGTATAAATATAAATACTATTATATATTTATTCATTAATAGTTATTGCATAACCAATATATGTAGACATAATGCAAGATGCAAGACTATGAAATTATAAAAGGCAGTCCCTGTCCTTGACAAACACACACTCAACTGGGAGTAAACAGGATGGAAAGAGATGGTCAGGACAAACAGAACATGATATAGCAGTAAAAACAACAGCTCTAGGAATACAGAGGGAAGCAACAACCTGGTTAAAAGAGCCCAAGAGGCTTTGCCACCAAGGAGGGCACAAGCAATAGGGGTCTTAGAGATAAAGATAATATAAAAAAGGTATTCGATGTAGAAACAAAAGGTGTACACAAAGACATGGCGGTGTGAAATTGTGTGTGTGTGTGTGCGCACAATCTACAAACACATGTAAGCACAGATTTACATGATGTTTCAAGTAAAGCTCAAAACTCCCAAGTTCCTAAAAAAAAACTTTCCAATTCCGTCTGATTTCATATATTAACAACTCATGTAGAAAGCATCTGCAAGAGAACAATTCCTTCTTAATGCTGTAGGTTCCCTTCTGAGGCACAATCCTACCATTACAGAGATAATAGGGTCATTTTTCTGCCCTGGCACTAATCTGCCATCAATGTTCATGAATGTGAAACTCGGTAGGGCTTTATTCATGTTGCATTATACATGATGCAGTGATCAAACATAATGTTCTTTTTAAAGAGAGTGTATTTCTAAAATACACATTACTTCATGCTGCATTATTATGAACAGCACAGTCCAAGTCTCCATATCTGAGAAAACCTATCTTACTCATCAGAATTTACAGTGCAATGGGAGAGCCCAGTCCTGGCTCTACCTCTGTATCTCTGTATCTAATTAACTTGATGATCTCTGACAAAGCATTATATTGCTTTTGCACCCCAGAATATCACCTGTAAACTGTGAAAGCAGCATGTGTCTATCTGCCACACCATAGGGACAAACTGAGAACATATTAAGTTAATTGATATGGGTATCTTTCAGTTCTTAGAAGACCAGCTTCTTAAGTTAAAATAATTCAATGGTACAGTCATTAAGACTCTAAAAGAAAGTTTTCATTCTAGAACAGCTATCCTGACTCCTATTACCATTTGCTGTATAAGCCTGATATTTAACCTATAACAGTTGTTATTTTTCTGAATAATCTGTTTTCAGATTTGAGGTTATTAATCATAGTCATAACTTTTTTCTGCTTCAGTTTTTCCACCCATAACATGGGGAAAATGGTATTACTGCCTCAGAAGGATTATGTTACATACTACTTTTTATAATCAAGGCAAAAAAATGTAGCTGCCCATACAACAGCAAGATGCCTTTCACCTGTATGAAAATATGGTCATTAGTGCATACAGCATTCTGGATTATGAGAGGGATGTCTGACTGCCAGTTTAAACAGCAGTAGGACATGCCCCGAGGGTACAGGCCAGGTTAAGGGACTTCCACCCCCAACCTCCAGTGCACAAATTTCATGCACTGGGCCTCTAGTATACAAGTAACAGAAAAGCCTAAACAATCTGAGAAAAACGTCATCTTATATGATGCACTAAGAAGGGCACAGCATCATTGATATGGTATTCTTGCCAAAATACACAACTTGAATCCTATATAGTAAAAGGCTAATATACAAATTGATTAAAGGGTGGAACCACCAGTCACAATGTGCACTGGTCACCAAGGGCAGATGCTCAATGCAGGAGCTGCCCCCTGGTGGTCAGTGTGCTCCCATAGGGGGAGTGCTACTCAGCCAGAAGCCAGACTCACAGCTGGCAACCACAGCAGTGATGGCGGGAGCCTCTCCTGCCTCCATGGCAATACTAAGGATGTCCAACTGTTGGCTTAGGCCCACTTCTCAGCAGTCGGATATCCCCCAAGGGCTCCCAGACAGTTAGAGGGTGCAAACTGGGCTGAGGGACATCCCCACCTCCAAGTGCACGGATTTCGTGCACCAGGCCTCTAGTTTAATCATAAAGAACAGCAGACAAATTGTGGAATATTCTAAATAAGAGTGGACCAAATGTGGAGATAATGGCAAACAAAAAGACAGGAACTGTCTGTCCCAAAATAAAGGTGACTAGGAGAGAAAATATTAAGTGAAGATTTGGATCCTGACCCAGAAAAAGGCATTAGTAGAACAACTAATGAAATCTGAAGTAAGTGTCTAGAAGAGTTAACAGTATTATATCACTGTTAGTATACTGGTTCTTATCACTAAGGCTGTGTTATATATGAGGTTAACATCTGGGGAAACTGAGGGGAGGTACATAAGAATTATTTGTAATACTTTGGTATTCTTTCTGAGCATATTTCAAAATAAAACGTTTAACAAATTTTTTAGTATTAAATTTTTTAAAAGGAGGCTGACCCACCTTAGCAAGTCTCCAAAGGGCAATAGTAGTGATTCTGATCATTCAGATATGCCAAAGAGAAAGTGCTTCCTTTACATGAAAAGTCTTCTAAGTACCTGGAAGGGGGCGAAGGGACTAATACAGTAAAGAGGGTTCCTTCTGTACTATCCTTGGTTTCAGGCATTCACTGGGGTCTTGGAACATATGTTGTATGGATAGGGAGGGACTGTTGGTAACGATGTCATTGACAACTATGTCTAAAGATGAGGCTTAATTGGAATTTTTATCTTTTATCTGTCTAGACCTAGAACTCTGTTTATTAAATACTAGGGGGCTGGTGCACAAAAATTGTGTACTCGGGGGATCCCTCAGCCTGGCCTGTGCCCTCTCGCAGTCTGGGACCCCTCAGGGGCTGTCCACCTGCTGTGTGCCTGGCCAGCCTGGGTGAGGGGCTGAGGGCTGTTTGCAGGCTGGGCAAGCCCCCCAGTGGGGACCCTTACCCTATTGGGGTGTGGCCAGCCTGGGTGAAGGTCTGAGGACTGTTTGCAGGCTGCCCACAACTCTCATTGACCCAACGTCCCAGTGAGGCTGGCTGGAATCTGGGGTTTATTTATCTTCTATAATTGAAACTTTGTTGCCTCGAGCAGAGGCCTAGGCAGGCAACGAAGCCTCCTGTTTGCTTCAGCTCTGTGATTTCTATAATTGAAACATCATTGCCTTGAACAGAGGCCATAGCTGGCCTAGGCAGGCAGTTTCCTCCATCGCTGTTGCAATGGAAGCCTACTGTTTGCTCTAGCTCCGTGGCTGCCGGCTGCCATCTTGGCTGGGTTAATTTGCATACAGTCGCTCTGATTGGCTGGCAGGCGTGGCTTGACGTGGGCATGGCTTAGGTGTAACAGAGTGAGGATCAATTTGCATATTACTCTTTTATTAGATTAGATAAGTCAAGTGTTGACTTTCAGACATCTAACTTGTGCATATCTTGAGAAAAACATTAGGAATTGCCTGTAATCAAAAAGAAGACTGGCTTGACTTATGACACAATGCAACCTGAATATGACAGACTATGTTATAAATCTTAAATAATGTTTGTAAGAGTCCCTGATAGACTAAAATACCCCACAATGGCCCTCGTAGTACCACAGACCAGCAACTTTTCCTCCTCTCTTTCCTGCTAAATCTGAATTGCACAACCAACAAATACTATTCCTCTCTCCTGAAAACCGACTATACCTGAAACTGGCTGAATGTTGGCTGACCTTTCTTACTAAAGCTCTATAAAATCCTTACTCCTCCATCTCTTCTGGATTAGGACACTCTTTTGAATCATGCTCAAGGCCTAACATTCTGAATAAAGATTCATGCTGAAGAATGTGATTATTAAAAGAAATAACTGAAGATTTTTAAGTAATAGAAACAGTTAAATACACTATTTACACTTACTGAACATTTATTATGTATCAAGCACTAACTAAATATTTTATATATATAAACATATTTTGTTTTAATATATTTTATTGATTTTTTACAGAGAGGAAAGGAGAGGGATAGAGAGTTAGAAATATTGATCAGAGAGAAACATCGATCAGCTGCCTCCTGCACACCTTCTACTGGGGATGTGCCCGAAACCAAGGTACATGCCCTTGACTGGAATCGAACCTGGGACCCTTCAGTCCACAGGCCGACGCTCTATCCATTGAGCCAGACCAGCTAGAGCTATATATATAAACATATTTAATCAAATGATACTATGGGAAAAATTTTTATAAGACTAAATTTATAAATCAGGAAAAAATATGATATTATACAAAGATATAAGTGACCAACATTTATTCAATAATAGGTTGTAGATCAACAACCAAAAAAATACTAAAAAGAAAGTCAAAGATTTTTTCCAAAACTCACCAGAACCATGCAATTTTATAAGCAAAAAACTAATCAACAGATAATTCCTAGTACCCAAATAGGTCTAGAGCACAGAAAAAAGAAATTAGCCCAGTTCATTCTATAAGACTAGAATAACTTGGCTGGTGTGGCTCAGAGATTGAACGTCAAGCTATGAACCAGGAGGTCATGGTTTGATTCCTGGGTTTCGAGCTCGATCCTCAGTGGGAAGCAGCTAATCAATGATTCTCTCATCACTGATGTTTCTATTTTTCTCTCCATTCTTCTCTAAAATCAATAAAAATAAATTTAAAAAATAAACAAAAAGATAGCATAATTCTGAGTCTCAATCCTAACCAGGATAGTGAAGAAAGGATAAACTATAAACCAATTATATATATAAACACATAATCATGTTCATACATGTAAAGAGATAACTATAGTCCAATTTTATTTATGAACATAAATGTGCTTTTAAAAATCTTCTAATTGAATGCAGCAAAATGCTGAAAGAATAAAGCATCATGATCAAGTAAAATTTAGCCCAGGTATAAAAGAATTACTCATTATAACATTAAAAAATATGTTAATGAAATTCACCTCATTAAGAGATCAAAGAAGAAAAAACATATAATCATCTCACCAGATTATCTAAAAACAATTTGATAAAATTCAATATCTTGGGAGAAGTGGGAGAAAAGAACCTTCTACTAAGTTAAAAATAAAGATAATGTCCTTAACTTGATAAAAACTACTGATCAGGGTCCAAGTTAAAAAAAAGATAAGATATTCCTAACAAAGGAAAAAAATTAAAATGTCTTATCAACTCTTGGGAAAAAATGAATTATAGCTATCATTAGCTACAGAGGGTAAGATGTTCTACCTAGAACATCTAAACTAATCAACTGAAATATTATTTGAGAATTGCATAAGATCTCTAATTATTAACATACAAAATTAAAAGCTGTGAGTGGGAAGAGATCAACCAAAGAACATATATGCAAATATGCATAATCCACAGACACAGACAATAGGGTGGTGAAGGCCTATGGAGGGGGTAATGGAGGGGCAGCGGGGGAGAACAGAGACATATGTAATGTTTTCAACAATAAAGATTTTAAAAAATAAAAAATAAATTTAAAGCTTTTCTGTAAACTAGTGATAACCATTTAGAAAACAGTAAGAAAAAATATCCTATCTATATAGCAAAAAAAAACAAACACCATGAAACATCCAATAATATCCTTAACAACAAATGTGTCAAACCTAATGAAAATACCTACACAAGTTGTTCATGGACATAAAAGAAGTCTGAATAAATGGAGATAGTCATGATCTTGGAAATGAAGAATCACTACAGTAAAGATGAGAAGTAGGGGGAAAAAAACTTTAAAAACTACATGTTTGTGTGTATGTGTATTTATATTTATTTAAATAGATTGAACACTGCTCTCAATGACAACCAGTACATGGGCATTGATATAATCATGACATTTTCAGAAGGCAGTGTTAAACTGCTGGGATCCAGTTGTTTCAAGGTGGACTTCTATTAAACATACTAGCGAAGAACTTTATGACAAAATTCAGGAAAAAAAGAAATGTTTGCAAAATTCGAAAGTTCAACAGGCAAAATTCTGATACACTAGAGAATAAAAATGCAAGGCTTTTTATGCTTAGTATTCCTAAGTGACATGTCTTACAAACATTTCCAGCTTTCCTTTTTAGCTTATAGACTATAAATACTTACATATTGGGTCTTGTCTCTGCCTAGTAACTGCGTCAATAATACCCTATCCTTCCAGTTTTTCACTAACTGCTATTAAGAGACTTGCAGTGTTTGGCTTCATCAATCATTTATTGTGCAGAGTTTAATCAAAGAACAGGAAACAAGGATGGAATTAAAAAATATAGGTTTATAGTTTTACTGTAAGAAACAGTGATCTATAATTTTCTCCTTCCACATGCCCAAATATATATAAACATGGATATTTACAGCAACATAGTTTAGAATAGGCAGAATTTAGAAGCAACTCAAAACTCCATTATAGGGGAAAGGATAAATTATGGTACATCCCTCAAAACTGTATGAGCTAAAAATTAGCTAAATCTTTGTGCACTGAATTAAAATATGTCCAAAATGAATTGGTAAGAAATGCAAGTTACAAAACAATGTTTACAGTATGATCTAATCTAATAAAAGAGTAATATGCAAATTGACCCTCATTCCATTATACCTAAGCCACGCCCATCAGCCAAGCCATGCCCAACAGCCAATCAGAGCAGCTGTATGCAAATTAACCCAGCCAAGATGGCGGCCAGCACCCACGGAGCTAGAGCAATCAAGAGGCTTCCGCTGCACCAGCAATGGAGGAAACTGCCTGCCTAAGCTGGCTGGGCCTCTGCTCAAGGCAACAAAGTTTCAATTATAGAAGCCACAGAGCTGAAGCAAACAGGAGGCTTCGTTGCCTGCCTAGGCCTCCGCTCAAGGCAACAAAGTTTCAATTGCAGTAGATAAATAAACCCCAGAAACCTGATTCCAGCCAGCCTCGTTGGGACGTTGGGTCAATGGGAGCTGTGGGCAGCCTGAAAATAGCCATCAGCCCCTCACCCAGGCTGGCCAGGCACAGCAGCAGGTGGACATCCCCCGAGGGGTCCCAGACTGCGAGAGGGCACAGGCCAGGCTGAGGGATCCCCCAAGTGCACAAATTTTTGTGCACCAGGCCCCTAGTTTTATATAACTCAGTTTATATGTAAATGTATTCTATGCATTCACATATGTATATCAATGCAAATGCAGGGAAAAGGTCTAAGGAAGGGGTAGAATAGAGAAAAAAACTTTCACTTTTCATTTTATAGTTCTATGCTGATACTTAAAAGTTTTTACAAAAAGTGCATATGATTCATGACAGTTCTTGGGTGACATCCTTAGTGCTGCACAATTATCTCAATAGTGCAAATTTTATTAAAAACAAAAAATAAATCAGTGTAATCTTAGTTATTGAGAATGTATCCAGTTAAATTAAGACAACTATCAAAAATAGACATCAGTCTAATGTCCCAAATTAGTCTGAAAGTGCATGTAAATAATATAAGGAATATGCCAGAAGCACACAAAAATTCTACTGTGTCATATTCCACAAATATTTCAGTTTATCAGGTCAATCACAGAAAACACATGAACAAATTCAAAGGCAATTCTGCACTTCAAGTTAATTGAAAACCTTTTGATTCTTCTTGCTACTAGATCAGGCCTTTTCATCACAAAATACAGTAATAATCTGCATCCCCTACCTGTTTTAGGTTTACAATAAATGCCACTCAACAAGGTTAAGACATCAGTTTAGATGTACAATGTAAACATAAAAGTGAAAGAACAAATATGAAAAAAAAAACTGCAAAAAGTCTGTAATCAAATAAATGAAAACGAATAAATTGACAGTAATAACATATGTTTAAAAATATAGATAAAGGTCTGGTAGTATATACAACAAAAAGTCAATAGTAGCTAAGGGATAGATTTATGAGCTCTTTTTACCTTCTCTTTTGTGCTTTTCAAGAGTTTAACAAGCATACATAAAAGGCTGAAAAATAGCCATAATCTTTTAAACCTTCCTTGTATCCACAATCTTTCATAATGTGACTTGCCCATCTTTTGAAGTTGCGCTGACCTGTGACTTGCTTTGGCCAACACCCTATTAACAGAAGTGATGCATGCTAGTTTCTAGCCTGTGCTTCAAGAACTTTGGATGCTGCTACTTGCACCCGTGAAACCTCTGCTTCCACCATGTGAACAAGACCAAGCTAGCCTGCTGGCAGACTAGAGACAAACAGGCCACAGTTTTACCAGCCACAGTCCCAGATATTTGAGACAGCCCAGCTGAGACCAACAAATCCAATCCACATGACCTGCAATTGACAACTGATCTATGAGAGGCCTAGATGAAATCTGAGCTGGCAAGCTGAGTTCAGCCTAACCTACAGGCCTGCTATATAAAAATGAGCTATATAAAAAAGTTGTTGATTTAACCCGGTAAATTTTAGGGGTGACTTGTTTAGCATCAATAGCTTGCTGATAGAACATGACTTTTATAAGAAAAATAAGTGTGTTTAAAACACAAAAGGCATTGTTAATTTCTAATTATAACATTGTTTACTCCACAATATTAAAATACCATATTTTCAGGTGTATATCTTTTTCTTTTATTTAAAATAACATTGTTATTTTTTTCTTTTTAATTAAATGTATTGGGGTGATATTGGTTAGCAAGATTATGTAGGTTCCAAGTGTACATTTCTATGATACATGACCTGTGTATATTGCGTTGTGTGCCCACCACCCAAAGTCAAATCACCATTCATTTGGTCCCATTAACCCTTTACTACCCTTCAACCCCTTCCCTCTGGTAACCACCATACTGCTGAGTCTATGAGTTTGTTTTTTAATCATCATGTTGTCTTGCTACATGTGTTTTTTGTGTGTGTGCTTTTTTTCTTTATTGATTAAGGTATTACATATGTGTCCTTATCTCCCAGTGCCCCCCCAATTTGTGTCTTCACCCCCCTAGTGTCTGTGTCCATTGGTTAGGCTTATATGCACTCATACAAGTCCTTTGGTTGACCTCTCCCCTTTTCCCCCACCCTCCCCTGCCTTCCCTCTGAGATTTCACAGCCTGATCGATGCTTCTCTGTCTCTGTATGTTTTTGTTCATCAGTTTATATTGTCCATTATATTCCACAATGAGTGAGATCATATATTTATCTTTCTCTGACTGACTTATTTAATATAAGTATAATGCTCTCCATGTCCATCCATGCTGTTGCAAATGGTAGGAGTTCCTTCCTTTTTATAGCACCATAGTATTCCATTGTGTAGATGTATCACAGAAAAATTAAATTATCTCAATAGCGCAATGGAACTACTTTATAGTGAAGAATCCAAGTTCACATTTAGCAAACCTTTTCATTCTCTTACATCTAAACACTGAGTGGCCAGATTATTATCACCACCTAAAGTTTGTAGGCAAATTAGCTATAATTTCACACTGAAGTTGCTAGAGGGCCAGACCATTATTATGACCATCCCATCAGTACTTTGTTGGGCCACCTTTTGCCTTCAATACTGCGGCGATTCTTCTTGGCATTGACTCCATGAAATGTTGAAAGGTGATGCAAGGAATCTGACACCATGCCTGATGAATAGCACTGTCCAGTTCTGTGAGATTTGATGGTTGTGGAACTAGCTGCCTGATGGCTCTTTTAACTTCACCCCACAAATGATCAATTGGATTGAGATCTGGTGATTATGGGGGCCACCTAAGCAAGGTAAAGTCTCCCTCATGTTCTTGAAACCACTCCTGTACAATACAAGCACCGTGGCATGGCACATTGTCTTGTTGTGTGTGTGTATCCCACGTTCAAAGGCTGTTAAATAGTGTTGTTTACCCATATCTTCAGAAAAAAAATCACTTCTACTGTCATGATAAACAACCTGCTTCCCTATTTATAATGGTCTGGCCCTCTAGCAACTACACCGCGAAATTATAGCTAATTTGCCTACAAACGTCAGATGGTCATAATAATCTGGCCACTTAGGGTATATATAAAAGGCTAAGTGACCATCCAACCAGTAGCTATGATGTGCAATGACCACCATATGAGGGGGCAAATGCTCAGTGCAGGAGCTGCTGAGCTGCGGTGACTTGGAAGCTGCGGTTCTCCGGTGATGCAACCTGGAACCAGAGAGCAAGGAGCCTGATTCTGGGGTGTGTCACCCGAGAACTGCCCTCTTGAAATCTGGGACCCCTCAAGGGATGTCAGAGAGCCGGTTTTGGCTGATCCCTGCAGGCCAGACCAAGGGACCCTACCTGCCAGAGGGATCCTGCTCACTCTGCAGATGCCCTTTGAGCCATGGCACCACCCCAGGTGTTGCTGACTGAGGAGGGACCATGGGAGGTTGGCTCCAGGGCATGTCCGGCCCATCTCGCCCAGTCCCGCTCTGCTGGCTACCTTCTAATTAATGTCCTTTCAATGTGCACAAATCCATGCACCAGGACACTAGTCCTATTAACAAGTTAAGCACCCAGCCTGTTTTGTCTTCCAGACAGAAAGTATAGTGTCATTCACAGGTGACTGACTGGGTGCTTAACGTGTTAATAAGTGTATGTGGGGTTGTCACGCCCTCATGCCATGATGCCCTCACACCACAATGAGTGATAACCAGGAGGCTGTGTGCACAACGGGTGGGTGGGACTGCGTGTGAGCACAGGTGGGCTGGGGCTGGATGTTGCGTGCACACCACAGAGACAAGGTCCTCAGCTCTGTGCAGCACGGAGGCAGGGCCGTGGCTCCGTGAGGCGAGGCCTCGGGGTACCATAGTTCCAAGCAGCAAGGCCTGGGAGTCCTGCTGCTCTGCACGGCAAGGCCTGGGGGTCCTGTGGCTCCACGTGGCGAGGCCTGGGGGGTCCCACAGTTCCATGCAGTGCAGAGGCGGGACCACCAGCTCCAGCCTGCCTCTTTGGGGCAATCCATTGAGGAGCCTCAGATGTGTGGGCAGGGCCTACCTCTTTGGGGCAATCCATTGCAGGGCTCCCACACTGTGAGAGAGCACAGGCCAAGCTGGGGGAACCCCCCCCACGTGTGCACGAATTTCATGCGCCAGGCCTCTAGTATATAGATAAAAGAACTGGTGTGTGACAAGATTTGTTTTAATTACCTATCAAAGACTAATGATAGAACTAACTTATCCCTGGAAAGAACAGTCACATCAAGCACCAAAGGCATTAAGAAATTTCTCTGTGCCAGGTTGGATACTCAGTGTCTTTAAATCTACTCATTCATCCATTTCATCTTTAAATCAACTTGATGAGTTAAGTATTGTCATTGTCCTGGTGGTACAGGTGAGAAAACTAAGGCATAGAAAGGTTAAGTTGCTTGCCAAAGTCACCCAGCTAGTAACTAATAGAGCAGTACTTCAAACTCAGGTAATCAGGAACCAGAACCCACGTTCTTAATCATGTTATTAGACTGAGGGCATTGGGATGAAGATGGGGGGATGAAGATGGGGAAAAGAGCTGATTGGCCACTTGATGTGTCCAAACATATTGAAAATAGATCATATTAGGGAAATTAGGAATCATGTAAAATTAAGCAAATAAAAACAGAGAAAAAAGCATTATATTCAGAGAAAACAATTACATACCAAAGAGAAGATGAAAGAACGCTTTATTTATTTATATTGGGGGACTCTGTTGTGAATCATACTGTTACTGTAACAGCAATGTAAACACTAAATAATGGTCTGAAAACAATTTACATGTAACTCTAGAAAGATATTAGAGAAAATTTGCATATGTTGAGGCAAGGATAGCAGCTGCTGAGGAAGAGGTGAAACAAAATAATAGGAAAATAAAATGTTAACAAGCAGTTTAAGCATATTATTTACAAATATAATAATTTAGTAAAAGGCTTGCCTATCAGGAAGAAGCATGCATTTGTTACAAGATATATTATTTGGCTGTTTAAAATCTGGAAAAAATATTATTTCAATTTAAAAATGAATTTTAAAATATAACATAAACTAAATTCCCTCTCATTACTGGATCAAACAATTCTCATCAGTGAGTGTACCTACTATTAACATACCAGCCTGCATAAAAATAATCAGCTTAATGATGCTAACCAAAACAAATTTAAATGTGAAATACTAATTCCTCGCTTTTCTGTATACTGCTATTGGGCAAAAATACCTTCAAAGTCATCTGCAATTTATACATAATTAGTGTATCTGCTAACAAGAAAAAAGGAATCAGCATCATTATGACCTATTTTTCCCTGAAAGAATAATTTAAATTCTGGAAATAAAGCAGCAAGAGGCTTTTAGTCTTACTTTTTTTTCTCTCCAGAATAACAATGCATAAAAACCATGGTTACTTCAATATCACAGGTGTCATCAATCATTCAATTAAATAACCAAAGAGTTCAAGACATGCAAGAACAGCTTTTCCACAAGATGCCTATATCTCATAATGCCTCACTGACTCACTCTTTTTGAATCATAACTATTTTGTATATTTTGACACTGTCTTATCTATCTTTACTAAGTATCCGTCTGACATTTTTAAGTTTATTTGTATTTAAATGCCATAATTATAAATAACCCAGAAACTATATTCTGTTTAAATTTAGAAGATAAATTTTACATCTATGATATATTCAAAATAAGTAGATGAAAACAGCTACATTACCTATTTTCACTTCATCTTTATAGTTTATAAAGTTAATGGCTGAACTAAAAGAAGTTATTTCGATGTGTTGTAGACCAGACCTGTGAGAGTCATCACAACACAGATGTTTGAATATATAACAGTACCTGGAGACAAGCTCCAAAAATGAGGGGGTCAGAGAGGTCCAGAACAGCTGCAATGGGCAGTACTGTCCATTCACCTGTTTTATCCCTCTCCCCAAAATTTAGGAAGGCTACATTTCTCAGCTACCTTTGCCTCTAGAGGGGGGCATGTGACTAGGCCCCTAAAAGCAGCATGGAGCAGACATTCCCAAACCCCATCTGTGACTGCACTGGACTTGTGGCATGTATAGTTTTTATAACTCTCGAAGAAGCGAATTAAGCCTATGCCTATACACTGTAATATAAGGGATATACTACCTTGATGAAGAGCTACTGATAGTATATATTTTCATTCAATTAAATAGTAAATCATTTTAATTGTGGGAGAATAGCACAGGTCTTAGAATGAAACTAGGCCACTGGAAGAATTTGTTTCACTTATACCCTCTACTCAATAAATGTTTAAATACGTTAAAACATATGGTAATGTTAGAAAGAGAGCAGCTTTGAGTCAGAACATATTCATTTAACCCTAACTCTATCATTTGGTTCTCTACAAGCAAGTTGTTTTTTAATATATTTTCTATTGATTTTTTTACAAAGAGGAAGGGAGAGGGATAGAGAGTTAGAAACATCGATGAGAGAGAAACATCGATCAGCTGCCTCCTGCATACTCCCTACTGGGGATGTGCCCGCAACCCATGGTACATGCCCTTGACCGGAATCAAACCTGGGACCCTTGAGTCCACAGGCCAACGCTCTATCCACTTAGCCAACCCGGTTAGGGCCAAGCAAGTTTCTTAAGCTCCTTGAACTTCAGTTTCAGGGTCCCACCACTTCATGGGGCTTTTGTGAAGATTAAATGGAACCATTTTCTCCATACGTGCCCAATACCTGGGTTTGAAAATGGGCTTTGAGCAAGTTACTTAACTTCCCTAATGCCCAGGTTCCTATGGCAGTGACAGAATTTTTCTGATGAGGTCATTGTGAGAATTAAATGAAATAGTCTATCTGTCTACACAACATAGCACTGTGTCTAGTACGTAAGTGTCCAAGCAGTGCTTAAAGATGAGGCAGATACACACATGGTTTATCTCAAGCCCCTCAACAACATTGTGAGTACCATTATGTACTATTAAGTACTATCCTATGTAACAAAAGGCTAATATGCTAGTAGACTGAACGGCAGAACAACTGAACAAATGAACAACTGGCCTCTATGACGTGTGCTCATCTCCAGGGAGTGCGAGGAACATGGTGAGTGTTGGCTGCAGCAGGATGGTGGAGCAGGTGAGCGAGGGGGGAGAGGGGGCGCCAGTCACTGTCATTGGGGCAAGCCTCTGGTGGTTACTGAAAATTCTTTGTTCCCCCATGCTGCAGTCCCACCTGGCACTTGCATCTGCTGCCGGCCCCACTCGTACCCACTGCTGGCACCAGAGCCGCCACTTGCACCCACTGCCGGCACCAGGCACTGCCCCCAATTGCCCCTGAGGGCTTCTCCACCTCCCCTGTTCCTGAGGGGCAATCGGGGCAGCAGCCACCGCTTTGACCCGCTGACAGTGCCAGCCCCGCTTGCACCCACTGCTGGTGCAAGCAGGGCCTGGCAACATCAGCAAGTGGGAGCAGCGGCTGTGGGAGTGGGGCTGACAGATAGGGGACCGAGGGCAGTGGTGGGAGGGGCCAGGCAGAGGCACAGAGGATGGGCTGAGACCCGCCCCTGTGCCCACCAGAGCCTTTTAAGGTGCATTAATTTGTGCACTGGGCCCCTAGTTAAGTATTAATAGATGGGGTTCTGACTGCAGCTATTAGGACAAACGTAGCATTTATATTATGCTCATAAAAGACTGCCATTTATTGTGCTAGTCAAACTGGGGATATTTTCAACTTGAGAGAAACATTTTTGCTGTAAGATTATGTAGCCCTAACCGGTTTGGCTCAGTGGATAGAGCGTCAGCCTGCAGACTGAAGGGTCCCAGGTTCGATTCCGGTCAAGGGCATGTACCTTGGTTGCGGGGACATCCCCAGTAGGGAGTGTGCAGGAGGCAGCTGATGGATGTTTCTCTCTCATCAATGTTTCTAACTCTCTATCCCTCTCCCTTCCTCTCTGTAAAAAATCAATAAAATATATTTTTTTAAAAAGACTGTATTATATCAGTCAAGATTACTAAATTTAGTAAAGTCTACAGAGGACTGAAACTCAAAGGAAGTTGAAACTAAAAATGTGATTAATAAGTTTCCCCCAGAATCTTCTATTTATCAAAGGAAGATTAAAGGAATAAGAATAACAAGGATCTTTAAGAACTAATCTAATGAAATGGTTAAGATTTTCACTTTCAATTTCTATTTCTCTCCTTCCCTCCCATCTTCAATGAACGTATATGCTTGGCCTCACAATCTTCTACTAGCGATTGTCATTCATTAAGTGACAGGGAACTTGGCCTCAGTCTCACATCATCCCAGGCAAACCACACATAGAAAGGACAGCTTTATGTCCATGTATAAAATCCCAAAGAAGTCATAAAGCTCAGCTTGAGTCACATGTCTATCATATAACATCATACAGGATGACTAGCAGCCCCTTAAAGATCACATGGAGAGGGGTAATAGTGGCCATGGGAAGAATATGTCCTACAAGGAAAATAATGGACCAATAGATGCCAAAAAAAAGATGTAGTGTACATCTTTCTCTCATGAACTAATGAGAGAAAGATGTGCACTACAACTATAAGCTAAAGCCTTGAATAACTAACAGAATCAATCTTGAACAGGATTTACTGATACAAATTATATAGACACTAGGGGCCCGGTGCACAAAAATTTGTGCACTCGGGGTGGAGGGAGT